>RPOG01001905.1:44816-70377 GCA_008086565.1 Thalassoma bifasciatum
CTGTTCTGCTTCTTCCCTCCCATCAACCATCTAGGATCAGGCCTCGGTGTGAAAGATGTCAGGAGTAGAGCTTTACACAGGCCTCATTTATCAACCGTGACAATACACACAGTTTGCTGTGTGCTTATTTGCACAAATGCAATCCGATTTTTCAATTTGTTCATGTGCTTTCCAGCGGCCATTCCTGTAGACACACTTCTGTTCGCTTTTTCCAACTAACTCCAAGCAAAATATTGACTTGCTGCAAGCCTTGATGAATTTGATACCTGGAAAAATGCAGCACACGTGGAATAGGGACAGACAGCAACATTAGTCTGAGCCCGGGAGAGAGTACACATGCAGTCCTAATGACAAAAGAGAAACGGCTGAAAGCAACGGCTCCCAGTCCACTAAGATGTGACTGCAGTGTTTGAGATGTGAAAGCAGAAATGACACAGCTGTGGATCATGTTTGGATAATGTTTGAAGGGCTTAGTACCCTCAAACTGTAATCCTCCTCTGAGGGATAAATACGCCTGCTGGGGGATGTGTAAAAAAAAGTTTGAGTCCATGAAATGAGGGAATTACACTGACACATGTGGCGTTGAATCCATGTGATAATAATTCTTGATGCAGCACATATGAAAGACTCTCATGTTCCTCGTGGGATCTGGATTAAACTAGCAGGGGACATGTGGCTGCTTCTGGAGCTAGGTAATTTGAAATTAAATGAATATTTTTGAAAGGGTTTGTGTCGTTCACCTTTTGCCTTTTTTATATTTATTTAGGTCATGTAGGAAGAAGGAGTTACAGTAAGAAGAAACGGTGATGTAACTGTTGGTCAAAGTAGCTAAGTCGAGCAGCTGCAGGTCATTGCACGGTCAGTTTTCAGTGGCTTCACACCTAAAGTGTAGTTTTTTCAGATGAGGCACTCATAGAGTCCAGAAATGTTTTCTAATGGCTGTGGTGACCCCATTTCTTCTTTACGTCACCATGAAATTGACCTTTACTGCTCTGAAAGAAGAAGCTGATAGTGATAAATGAACTGTGATGAGGTTTGGTTAAGTCCATGTGTTTCCAGCTACAGTGATAATGTACAGTGAGGGTGAGCTACATCAGATTTTTCATCTGTGCATTATGTTGTTTTGGTGAACTTTATTTTGTTCAGATCCTCTCATTATGCAGTGACAGTAAAGATGAATCTGGTGGGAACCAACCTGAAATGTGTACTTCTCAGAGAAGAATTCATAGTGGATCATGGCTCAGCTTCTATAAGGGCTCCATCTGGCTTCTGTAAAAACCTTAAGAGCTGCTCTTAAAAAAAAAAAGAATATGAGGACTACATCACACCATTACCATGACTGTAAAATCAGTGGATGTAACGACATTCGTCTCAAACTGAAGCCTCCAGCAGATGCCCCGCCCCCTGGTGTCTGTCTGCAGTATAGGTCATAAGCCCCGCCCCCTGGTGTCTGGCTGCAGTATAGGTCATAAGCCCCGCCTCCCCATGTATTCCAGATATGAGCCGGGAAAACTTAAAAAAATTACGATACCTAGTAGAAACGTTTCTCTCATCTTTACACTAAGGTGGCATGACGGTGTCATTTGGCTGCATGGTGTTTGGGTGTTTTTTTTCCTGAGAAGTTAGTTTCTCATTAGTTATTGGACGTTAAAAAACGTGTTATAAGTTTCCTTTTACGATAGTTGACAGCTGCCGTTTTTGAGTATACATATATATATATTATCTATATATAAATATTTTTCTTTCTCTTTTTTACTTGGTTCCACCGGAAATAATTTACTGCACAGACTCTGGCTGCACAATGGCGGCTAGAGAAACGGGGTTTTTTGGCTTCAAAATGGTAGAACGTTGAAAGGCGGAGCCACACTGTCCATTCTGATCAACAAGTGATCAACAAGAACAGTGGAGCTCCTCATGACTGAGTCCTGTGTTTCAAACTTTTATTTCTCTTTTAGGGTTTTTTCAGGTTTTTTGAGCCGTGGCCTTCAACTTTTGCTCAGCTAATGAACATATTTCTTCACTTAAGCTGTTGTTTTCAACCAAAAATGGACGTCAGTTCTAGACAATGGATGCCAAATATAAAGCTATCGTCACCATTTGGAGCAAAGTTCCCACTGACCTGGAATGTTTTGTCTCACTGCCATTTCTTCTTCTTGGTTTTTTGTTCATCTATTTATTTATTTAATTACATATTTTGTTTGAGCTGCGGTCTTTAAGCTTTTGATCAGTTGATGTATTGTCTCACTGCCATTTCAACTGCTTTTTTTGTTGTTGTTTTTGTTTTTTATTCTGCTCAAAACCATTTTACAATCCAAAATGTACATTTGTAGAAATTTCAAATTGTTTCAAGATTTTGATCAGGAGTGTTTATCAATACCGGTCTGGCTAGAACTCTAATATGTTTTTAACAGTATATCAATCTGGTAGTCTCAGCATTAAAATTAGAAATAACCTCTCTAGAAAAGGCTCCATAAAGGCCCCACAATCCTCTGGGAAGCCAAGCAGGCTCTCTTTGACTCATGCTTTATATCAACTGCACCAATCACGAGAATGGAACGTACCCTCGAGTTTGGATGATTGTGTTTTGAACGATACACTCTTAAAGAAGATTATTTAATGCATTGGTGAGTGGTTGAGGATCCATCAGGTCAGAGGGACTTCAGATATTCCCTGAAACGAAGCCAAACCTGCACAGAACGAACCACAGTCTCATCAGCCTGAGGTGTTTTTAGTGTCATCATGCTAACACACCACAAAGATGGTAAACAGATGGTGAGAGATGGAAAGACTGTTCTCGGTTATGACGTGCGCTGCATAGTCAATGTGAGCATATTAGCATTCATTTAACTCAGGATTGTGCCTCCAGGCAGCCTCAGGCCGGTGATGCTTTCACTTTAAGACAGGAAGAGGTGAATAAACCTGCTTCACTTAAATTGGTCAAGGTCGTGCATACATGGACTGTCTCTGTCTCTGTGAATCATCTCTGCGTGACATTCAGCTGCTAACAAAGGTGAGAAATACATTAAGTGAGCCATGAAGCTCTTAATCAATCCAGGAGTCAATTCTCTATCATTTTAGAGCTTAAGTATGTTCCTATTGAAGCTCACGTGAATGTGTGCTGTTGAATCCATGTTAAAAAAATGTGTATGAAATCATCTCCAGCTGTCTGAAAGCTCAGGCTGTGTTGCAGTTAAATCAGTCTCCAGTGACAGAAGATTCACACAGACAGTCAATAGAACGGTTTCCCATCTTGAAGGTAGACACAGCTCGTACAAATTATAGGGGTAACAGGACCTACACGACGGAAGTGGACTGATGCACTGTCGACCTCCCGAAACCCTCTACTTCGACTCCAAAAGTTGGTCGAGTGTGTGACTGAGTTAGTTGTGATTCGACGCTTTCCAAGCTAAAGCCTGAAAGCACTTCATACAGTCTGTCTGCCTGGCTCCCAGCGTCACAGGCAGAGCTGTTCATTCACTGTGCTGTTCTTTACAGTGAGGCTGCAGCAGCTTTCACACATCTCTGCCACCTTCCTGTCTTTGTGGGGAAAGCCTCTTTAACCTTCAGACACCAGCTCCCGCTGCGCTTCACTCAACAGATCCAACCCTTACACTGTTGCTGTCATAAATCCACCTAATACCATTGTGTACTCGCTGGCTCCCTCCGAGATCAACACGCTAAACTGAATATTTGATGACAAATCACTATCACACATGACCCTAAACACCCCTCAGCTATGTGACTCTGCACAGATCAGGTCACAAATACAAGACGCTGAGATGGAAGACGTCACATTTAACACATCCCACAGTTTAAAGAAACCACTTGTGCCTCGATTTGTTTGTCATAAATGAAAACATTTCTGTCCTGGAGGCAAAAATAATGAACAGTAGATTCACAGTCAAAGCTAGTAAAGAACGCTTCACGCCATGAAAAGTACTCTTTTTTAAATTTTCCCAGCTGAGGTAGAATGAAAGCTTACCCGTTGTTAATAAATGCACTTCACATAATTAAAAAGAAAAGAAATGAGACGCTCAAGGACATCCTCTAAGGCTTCCAGATGTTGCACAAACATTAATTCATCCCTGTCACTAAACCTCAAATCTTCCATGTGCACATAACGCCACCTTTACAGCACTTAGTGTTGTGTTTACATCTGTGTGATGTGCTAACAGTTTCTGCTTTATGGTGCTTGTATGTTTGTCTGGGTGATTTGCATCTGCTGAAGGTCACCACCACGCACGTGTCGATGCTTCTGTAGCATCACGTTACGTTGTTGCCCTGACAACCAGTACTCTTCCTTGGCTTCATTTTCAAAGAAAACATGGAGTCAATGTTAGTGACTTGCCCTTCACACAGCCAATAGCATGATCACGTCACCGCAATCGACTGTTAAGATCCATTGAAGCACTAAAAAGAGAGAAACACTGCACTTTAAAGAGGGGGATTCTGCTTTTCAACATCGTAAACATGGAAATAAAGTAACAAAGCTGGATGTTCAGACTAAATGTGCAGATTTTCAAATGCATACATTCCCTGAATCTGTCTGTAAACTGATCAAAATCATCAATGTTCTCATGTAAATGATATATAGACCCTGATTTGCGTGGGCCGCCATCATGAGCAGCCGTCATCACTGCGATGGAACTGCATTGTTTACTGCCTCCTGGTGGCTATGACAGCAGCAGCAGCAGAGATGTTTGAAAAAAAAATGTTACAGAACCACAAGAGTACTGTGATCAAAGGGCTTCGGCTTCATTTATACGTCAGAAATGAGTATTTTACCCATGTGGAATACCTGTTTCCGAACCAACAAACACAATCACTGATCCAAAATCATGTCTCACAAGAGCAAGGATGGAGCTACATACACTGCCTGGCCAAAAAAAAGTTGCTACCTAGATTTAACTGAACAAATAGGTACGAGCCTCCAATTGGATAATCACTGCACAGGTGATTATCTTTCAGCTGGCAACACTTTATTTAACCCTAGCTGATGCAATGAGTAACTTCTAATTTTTTAAACAACCATGTGGAAAGACACATCCTGTGGTTGTGAAAAAGATGTTAGTCTGTTTGAGAAGGGTCAAATCATTGGCATTAAGCAGAGAAAATATCTAAGGAGATTGAAGAAACTACTAAAATTGGGTTAAGAATTGTCCAATGCATTATTAACTGGAAGGATGGTGGAGACCCATTGTCTTAGGCGCATCAGGGTAAGAAGAGAGGCAGGTGAAGTGATGCACCCATCATGCCTGGTGCCTACTGTACAAGCCTGTGGGGGCAGTGTTATGATCCGGGGTTGCTGCAGTTGCTCAGATCTAGTTTCAGCAACAGAATGTTCCCAAAGAATGAGGTCAGCTGACTACCTGAATATACTGAATGACAAGGTTATTCCATCAATGGATTTTTTCTTCCCTGATGGCACAGGCATATTCCAAGATGACGATGCCAGGATTCATGGGGCTCAAACTGTGAAAGAGTGGTTCAGGGAGCATGAGACATCATTTTCACTCATGGATTGTCCTCCACAGAGTCCAAACCTTAACCCCATTGAGAATCTTTGGGATGTTCTGGAGAAGACTTTGTGCAGTGGTCAGACTCTACCATCATCAATACAAGATCTTGGTGAAAAATTAATGACACACTGGATGGAAATAAATCTTGTGACATTGCAGAAGCTTATTGAAACAATGCCACAGCGAATATGAGCTGTGATCAAAGCTAAAGGTGGTCCAACGAAATATATAGAGAATAGAGTGTATGACCTTTTTGTGGCCAGGCAGTGTATATCAGTACAGAATTTGAAAAAAAAAAACTGAACTCGACCCCAGCCAAGTTAACCATCCTGTTCGTACAGCCATCTCTTGACACAGATTACACATGACTGGAACTGTAAATGACTGGGATAAAGTAAAAAAATCGTTTTGCTTGCAATTTGGACAGAAAAACACATATGCTATGTTGTCATTTGTTGCATTTCATACATTAAACAACCAGTAGCTTCAGTAAACGCCCAGCAGGCCCATTGGCTTATAAGGTAACATTAGCAGCTCATAGTCACATATCCTCCACAAAACAGCAAAAACTCTGCTCAGCTATTGCAATTTTGGTCCTCATAAGCTGATGAATTCGGCTGCAACCACTGTTCCAAAAAAGTGTCATTGTCTGTTGATAGTTTAGCGCTGTCCATTTGTTGCTTATCTCTCCATCAGCTTAACTCTGCTGTTATGTTCTGGGTCAAATTGACCCAGATTAAATTTAGGATATCTAGGAAAAATAGTTAAGAGTATTTTTGGTAACACTTTAGATTAGGGAACACATATTCACCATTAACTAGGTGCTTATTAACATGCATATAAGTAGCTTACTAGCCCCTAATTAGTATTTATTAAGCAGGCATTAACCCCTTATTCTACCTCTATTGCATCATGAATTCAGACTTTTCCATATATTAACTCCTAGTTATTACTTATTGACTACAAATTAATGAATGTGTGTTACCTAATCTAAAGTGTTGCCGTGTTTTTCAGAATGAAACTTTCTCTGCTCGGCTCATTTAGAGCATAACCACATTAAAAAAATGGTCCTTCTCAGACATTTGCAACTACACCTTTCATTTTATATCACAAAGATACTGTATGGTTCAGTTTGACCCGACTGTCAAACATGAGGTCTATGAGTGTCAAAAAATGCCACACACACTCACACACAGACATGGACACAAACACACACATGTACACATACACACCCTTTGTTAATATTGCAAATGATTCATATATTATTAATTTTACTGGTTGGAAACAATACATGTACATACAAAAAAATATAAATGTTGACGTTATTATTATTATTTTTTTAATTATTGTGTTTGATTTGTTGGTCTTTCAACAGTTTTAAAATGGTGAAACAGGAAAATACAGTTGAGACTTGTTTTTTTATTTCAAAATCAAGTGAATGATCTTTATTGAAACCATTACCTGTGAGATGTAAGGAACACATTTGCAATAAACCTTGATAAAATAGTTTGTAATAGAGGTATTTACTAAATATTAACAATGTAATATCGTACAATAGTTTTATGAGGTGCAGAGAGAGATGTTGAGCTCAAAAATGGTGTTTAGGATGCACATTTAATACCTTTCCTCTCTTCGAAAGTGATTTGCATCCTTTTTTTCTGTTACAACCAACATCCCAGCATGATATACTGAGAGAGAATTTTATTTCATGGCAATATTTCAACTTGGAGCCCAAAAAACTGAGCTCTTGCTCCACTGCACATAGCAAGCTGGATATAAAGAGTGCTGTACAAATTTGGCAGCATCAGGTTTTACACTTTTCTTTTTAATTAGGGAAAAGTTGTGAATTATGACAGAAAACTTGGAATATAGTCCAATAACTCAACTCTGTATAGTGCTAGTTGGATTGAAAAGTCTCCACAGGAAATGTATCTGCTATACTTTTTGTCATCCATAACTCAGATAAATAAAATGTAACCTGATGTCAAAAAATAGTCAGAAATCTCAAAAAGCGCACCAATGATCTCTTTGTATTATTTTGAACACTAAAAGTGGGGATCGCTGACAGCGCTGAGCAAACTTGACTCGTTGGTAATCCTCTCGTATCCATGTATTTGCTGTGGCCTGTGTATAGGAGTCAGTGATGTTTAACTTTTTCATCAGGGAGTGAAAACTAAAGAGATGAAAGGGCTGTTTAACTTGTGTAACATTGTTCATTTGATCATAAGACATCAGAAGTTAGAAAAAGATGAAAAGTGCTTTTTATGTACATCCCCCTCACCACTGAACATTTTCCTGAATAAAATAATACTGGAGCAAAACAGGACTAAAAGCTGCTGTCTTTTCTGAAGTTTTTATACATATTTGAAGAAGATTACTGCTAGAACTTTGGGCAGCAGAGCAGTGGGGGGCACCCAGCTGCTTCTCTGATGTGTTACTGTGATGTTCTGTGTACCATGTTGAGCTGAAGATGCCAAATGATCATTAGAACATACAACAGCAGAACTGATGGAGCCGTTCTACCAGAGCTCCAAAGCCTAATCCGCTGAATGGGGATTGTTCTGATCTTCTGATGTGTGTAAGCTGCTGCTGTATTTACCTGTAGAAGTGATCCAAAGTAAATGGAAGAGTGGAACGGCCTTCCACATATGGCTGCCTGTCATCTCCTGCATACTAATGAAGGGCTTTGAGAGAGGATGGTCATACGTACTGTAGGGAGCGCTCTTTCATGAAAGGTATTTATGAGACTGTTGATGCAAACTTTGAGAAATATGCAGCACAAGGCTGTTGTTTACCTCTGTTGCCATGCCGACCGACATCGAGCTGCTGTATCTCTGTAACAAAATCTTTTTAAAGCTTTTCCCTTTAGAAAGGCTGCGGTGGCACATATGTTAGAGTAAAATATTGATACATTTTGATAATTATATGAGCAGAATGACGTGGTGCGTTCCTCTCTCTGGTTCGATCTGATAATCTTGATAGAATCCTGAAGTGTTTGCTGATTATTATTGTCAAATCTTGTGGAGTGCACGTGTTTGAGATTTATGGTGGTGTAATATATAAGGTTAAGGTTAAGCTTAATAATAAGGTTAAAATTCTCCTTATGTGTGTGATACAACCCAATTTTAGAATATTATACGATTTCTAAATCCTGTAGTGTGAGCCAGGCATAAGTAGACTGCCTGAAATGCTGTTTCATATCCAAAGGTTGTCAGTATTGAGCAAAGTACTTCACATACATGACACAGTACCGACACAGTATCGATACAGTTTGTGCCAAAACACGTCATGAGGCCTCATCTACCCATCACTACTACAAAGAAAAGCTTCCTCCTGGGAAACCAGAGACTCATTTTGGAGAATGGGACCTTGTAGTCTCTGTTATTTCAACAATCCCTGATGTACATTAAACATATATGGTTAAAATTTTGGTCTTATAGTCAAAAAGTAAGGTTTTCACATTTTTTATGAAGCAAACATCACTCTATTTCCATCCTGTAATCCAGAAAAGTTGGAACCAGAGCATATGAGTGTATCAGGCAAATGTTGAAAAGAGGGCAGAGTGGGTTTTTTTTTTTTTTTTCAAGGATGGGAAGACGGAATAGTCCCACCACAGATTCTCTGGAGTAACCCTAAACTTTGCCCTGATTCAGAGTCAGTATTAGAGGAAATTGTTTGGACCAAGTGTGAAGCAGGCATAACGTGGGTGTGGAGTGATACGACCTTAGTTGAGCTCTGAGCAGTGATAGGCAGAGTTGCATGATGGGATTTGTAGTGGGGAGTGACAGAGCATGTGAGTAGAGTGGAGCAGGTAGAATTTCCACTTCTATGCATCCAAATGTGTCCTTCTCTGTTTGTAGCACTTTGCATTATTTTGTATTGCCTTTTTTTTGTTGTTGTTTTTGGTCAATTAAAACTCTTTAAAAAAAAAAAAAAAACTAAAAATGATAAAATTGTATTGTTATGAAAACAAGTCAAACAAAAAACATTGTATGCTCATTGCATTTACTATTTTCTATTATATTCTATGTTATTGATAAATATCATTGCTTATCATACATAAGTGCCATCAGGCGTTGTCATCTTCATCCAATAACTGACCAGGTTTAGGAAAAATAGAATTTAAAAAAAAAGGAAAAACAAAATAGCAAACAAACAATAAAGGATCAGCATTGATGGTACCATAAAAAAACCGAGGTATTACGGGGCGCAGATGGTCGAGGGGATATGGCCGCGCACCATGAGGTTTGCCCTCGAGCGAGTGGCCTGGGTTCGATTCCCACCTGTGGCCTGTTTCCCACTCTCTCCCCCTTTCCTACTCTATCCACTGTCCTCTATCCAATTAAAGGCAGAAAAGCCCCCCAAAAAAATCTTAAAAAAAACAACAACAACAAGGTATTACACCCTCCCACTCACCTGGAGCCTTTATGATCAGCAGAAAGATTATCTGGTACATATGTCATAGTTTATGATACAATATAGGATCAACAGCAGAGTGACATGGGAAGTTGAGGACCAGTAAAGTGAAAAAGCTCAGGTGTCCTCATCTCAAATTTGATGGCAGCAACAAATCCTTAAAAAAAAAAAAAAAAAAGTTGGGGCTGGGTCAAGAAACCCTGCACTGCTAAAAGAACACCTGAAGGATCTCTCATGACAAACAAAGCTAATCTTTGACAACTTTACTGCACGGTTGGGTATAAAAGAGTGTTTCAGAGAGACCAGATAGGAAGATGTTCACCAATTTGTGAGGGACTGTGTGAGTAAAGGGTTCAGCAGTTTCAAACTGGTGTTCCTCGGCACAACAATGCTAAGAATTTGAAAATTCCCTTGTCTCATATCAAACATGCTGTCTGCTTTACTATAAGTTCAGTAGACAACTGACTTAGGTATAGCAATCATCTGTCTGGTTGATGATGATCTTGTTTTGTTTTGGCAGACCCTAAAGAAAAATCCGGACCATTTTCTATCTGTTTCACAACCAGTTAAAAATGGATCAAAGGGATTTTATTTCCAGTTCATCATCTCACAGTCAGCAAAGAGACATCACATGATGAAACAGACTGCATCAACCTGATGAGCAAAAACCTCCAGTATAATCAAGAGCTCCATGACAACCAAAATGTCTTTGCTTGTGTTTGACTGAGATTCAGTTGGCTTTCTTTTCACACACTCTGTTTTGTTTCCTCCTGAATTGTTGACAGCGTGTGAAGGCAGTGTTTAAGGGAGTTATTTTTCTGTTTTGATTGTGTGCTGGTGGCCTCGCTTTAAGAGAACTTTTATTTCTGTGCCACAAAAACCTTGGCATACTAATCTGGCTCCTGCATAAAGCTTTCTCAGAGAGATCTGTTCCCATAAGTTGTACTCGGGTCTTTCACTTGTTACTTCATAAACCTCTTACCCTCGACTCTAACACGCTGCATACATCAATGGTGGGGGATGAGCTCATGCACTTTGATGCTTGTAACACTTTCCCAGTGAACATGATGTACAATTCTATCTTCTTTACACACTTGATCATTTTTCGTCTTGCTGAACACATTAAGAACCTTTCTCTTTGAGAAGTTAAAAGGGAGAAAGGCTTGTATCATGGGAATACCAGCTCTGTTATGTTAAGCTGGAACATCAAGGGACATCTCCTCACGTATTATGCAGCAACAAGGATGAAAAGGAAAAAGATGTTGTAATGCAAAAGATCATGTGACACAATCCACCAGAACATTAAAGACGCTTTAAGATCTTTTTCAGAAGTCGATGAACTCTTCTACCATACACCTGTGAAAGTTGTACAGCTCAGTAATGTGGTGGTTCAAAGAGAGGTCTGTTTGTATAATCTCCATAAACTAAGGTGAGCCATACTCTACAGTAGGGATTAAGCTTCATTTAACAAAAACCTTCTCATATAGAAATATAAGGAAAAAAAAGGAGAGATCAGTTGGCACAGTTTCTCTTGGGGTACGAAACGTCAATTCACTGTATTGTATCTGTGTCCAACGTCAGGCCAAAGTCTTCTTTCATACCCCCAATTTTTATCTCACAAAGTATTTATGAGTCATGTTCTTAATGATGTGTAGCTCTGAACATTCAGCAAAAACAGCATATTGGAAAAATGGAGCAGGACCAGAATGTTTAAAAGTTAAAACCCAATTAAGTTTAAAAGGATACCAACACTTTAGGACCTCAAGCATATCATTACATTTTTAAACGCGGTAATGTCATTTGATGAATTCACGTCTTGTTTTACAAAAATACAACCCTAATACCCCAAACCTTATAGGAACACAGGCTTAAGCCCGACAAAATAAATTGCTTAAAACATGAAGTATAACATAAAAAATAAATATTTCGCTCCATTTTTTTTCTAAATACAGAAACTTCATGGCTGTATCCTTAAAAGAAATAAATATAAAAAACATGATGACATATATTGGATGGAGCGAATGGTGAGAACAGCTAAGGTCAAGATTGAAATATTTAAAGGTAGAGTATGCGGGATTTTCCTTAAAATTGAAATGTTAACTTGTACAGGAATAACACTTCTCAATCATCATCTCTGGGTCCTTGTACTTGTGTATCAGTGTCTGTGTGTGGCTCATCCCCTTGTAGACCCCCCTCCCTCACCTGTTTTGTTATTGTTAAGTTTGGCGCGGGACGTTTATGGGCGGAGAGTCGGAGTTGTCATGGGTAGTGACCAGCCAATCACAGTGCCCAGTGCGCAAGTGACCCTGTGTGTTAATGAGAGCGAGTGGGAGCTGGCTACGATAGCGGCCGCAACACAGAGAAAGAATGATACACTATTTGCAGTGTATCTCATTTACCTGCAGAAAGTCAGGTGTAGGGCTCATGAGTTTCTCCCAGATGTGACAATGCTGCAGGTGCAGGCAGGGCTGTTTTTTTACAGCCTATGTTGTGCTTATGAAGCTATGATTGTTAGCCATGCTATGGTCGGTGACAGTGAGCATGCCCTGCAGCTGGCAGTGAGCCATGAAGGAGGAGCCCAGTTTGGATGTTGTGTGTGAATAAAACTTATCAAGAACTCTTGCATACTTCATCTTTAAATTTCAATATGACAGTGCAACTCTCAAGATTTCAAATGAAAGAAAGAAAAAAAAGAAGAAAAAAAAAGATTATCTTATCTGGCAAATCTACCATCCTAGTGACAATATTACCCTGGACTCCAAAGGGTAAAATGTGTTCAACTGTTCTTTTCATTATTTTTGTGTTGTTTGTCCTTCAAGTATTAATCATGTGACAAGCAAACGAGAAATGGGAAGTCTTGCTGTAATCAGCCGGACCACTTTACAGTGGGACCAAATCGACTTAAGTGTTTATGTTTGATGCTGAAACTGGAGTATGGAGAAGGATAGATGGCTGGTGTTCATTGTTACGACCTGGTAATAGCTAGGGGTATGCAGGCCGAACAAATAAATTTATAAACCCAGGACAAGATGGTCAAAGAAAAATAAGGCAGGAGAAAATGGTCAGTTAAATGTATTTAATGAATAACTCAGGTCAATAATTGCAAACAGAAAATACTCCTCATCAAAACCAGAGGGAAAAACAAGTTCTTAACTAAAACTGTCTGAATAAACCCAAAAGAAAAAGAGGACCAAATGAAACCTACTCACCACTGAGCTTATACTTTTAACACATACAAAAACACAGCTCTACAAAACACACACACACAGCCACACAAGGCTAAGTCAAAAACCACTGATTGTTGGAGAGAGTTGAGAAGGTTGGTTGGTCTCTCCACCTGAGTCTTCCACACACAAGTGAACAAAAAAGCTGAGCAGCCAACACTTCTGCCCAGTAGCTCCTCACAGGTGCTGCAGATCCTGTAATCAGGCCACTCACTCACACCCACACTCACACACAGGCTCACCACACAGGTAGAGACACACCCACATTAGAAAACACACCCACATGAGATCACACGCCCACATGAGCATGCACACATACATGAGTATACATATGTAACATTCATTCATTTATTCATTTTTTTTTTTTAACTGCTTATCCCGTTCATGGTCAGTCTTGCCTGGACTCTTTCTCAGTTGTATCAGGGTGAGAGATGGGGCAGACAGATCCAAACAGCCATTCACGCACACATTCACATCTACAGGTAATGTAGACTCACAAATTAAAGCTGATGAGTGTGTTTGTGGACGGTGTCAGGAAGCTGGAGTACCTGGAGAGGATAAAAAAGAAGAGTTTGGATTCAGTTCAGTCCTTTATTTTTAATCTTTGATATAAAAAAGGAAAAAAAAAAGTGACCTAAGAAGACATTTTTTGCCCTTGCATTTGGGGTCAGAGGTGGGCTACAAAACATTGTTGGGTCTTAAAAGTTGGCCTTGAGTAGGAAAAGTTCTGAACCACTGAAATAGAGCATTCATATGTTACTTTCACAGTCAATAAATAAGTCAGTAGGAAATAAAAGCCAAGTGGGTGAACTCACCTTAAAAACGGACACTGGAGAGTTACACACATCCATGGTTAATCAGAACGATGAATCATGCAACTGATAGTGACTGTTCATTTAAAGCTGCATGTTTAATTATAAACTGTATTTCAGGCTATGATGAACAGTTAATAAAGCAAACAGGTTACTGGGTTGGAGAAATACAAATGATGCGGTGAATCAATCCTCATAAAATATATCCCTTTCAGTCTGATGTATGATAACGCAGCATGTCGAGCTATAATGTGATTATGCACACACAGGTTATATTTGTCTGTTTCGTGTTGAATAGAAATCCTGCAGCAGGCTCAGATGTCAATCCAATCATCTGGCACAGCTGTATTTATTATTGGTTTATTTATAATTAGACAGTCATTTACATATTCAACACTCCGACTCCATAAAGCCGAGGAGAAAAATAAATATACATGCATTCTAATGAACCGTGGACTTAAGCCTGACTGACGGTGAAAATGTCCTCGTCATTATTTTCTGGTATATTTCGCTCGAAGTTGTAGGAACAGCGGTTTATTTGTGTTCAAGTGCTGACTTTGGTTTCAACAAAGCAATGCTAATGTTGCCGCTGAGGTCTGTGTGGAGGTATTACTTTTCAGCCTGACCTTATGTGGTTTCCTCAAGACTGTCACTGTTGTCAAACCTTCATGAAATATTCAACGCAGAGGTCACACACCTCAAGGATTCATATGGTGTCACTTGTCACCATCCAGTCAGAGAGGGTTTTTCAATAAAGTTTGAAAACATAGTCAATGACACTCACCTGTGAGGATAAAGAAAGTTACCAAAACAACTGGGGAAGTTGGTTAATTTGATGCACTTTTTAAAAAAAGGAAGGAAATAATAAAGAAATGTTTAGTTGGAACTCATTAAAACTTTAACAAGCTGCATAGATTTCAGACTGGCTTTAATAAGTCCCTCTACAGTATTAATTCTGCATCTGCCATATAGAGCACAATGTTTAACTACCCACACTTCAGTGCAAAAGTTGCTCCTTGAACTATTTGACTGCTTACTCATGTCACTAAAAGCTGCAGTGTGTTTGAATGCACTACCAAGAGAGTAGACAAACATGAAAAAAGACAGCAAACCGTGGGGACAAGATACGGCAGACTGACAACAATACACTGAATACACTCAAGTCTGCAGGGTACAGAAATGGGTGTTTTAAATGACAAATGTAGCAAAGGATGGGGATAGTAAGTGGATGCATAAACATTATTATGCAGGAAGAGGGGAAGGAAACAGTTTGATCTTTGCACCCAAACTGTCATGTGTTGGCCTTTTTGTTACGTACATTCTTAGTTTTCTGTCTTGTTGAAACCTCTTGAGCCTCAAGGTCCCTCAATTTAGAGACTTTGAGGTCACTCCACAACAGAGAGCATTAAATAAAGCACTTAACATCTGTGGCATGCACAGACATATTGATGAGCAGGAGCAAAAGAAAAAAAAAAGGGCCAATAGAGCACATCACAAGCAAGTTTTGGCAACCAAGGAGAGGCAAAAGATACTGTATTTGTCTTTGCACATGTTTCAGAGCAACAAAATTAAATTTCAGTTTTGTCCAAGAAACATAAAAAGACAGTGACATATACCACGGGGAGGAAAGCGGCGGGGGAACTGTCGGGACAGCCAGCATCCACAGAGCCCAGTTTCATTAGATGTGAAAAAGAGTACAAGAGGGAGGAAGAGGGGGAGAAAAGCAAATACCAGACAGTGTTGGATTAGGAGAGGGAGAGGCACTTATTTTACATATGCAGAAGTGGTCTTTGGGGGCATTTAAGCATATGTTGTGGCCTCCAAAAGAACATTTTTGCAAATTTTGGCCCCCATGCGTACACTTAAGCTCATGTTTTGGCTGCCAAGAAGAGGGCACTTTAGCAGGCACTTTGGCTCCCAGGAGGGCAGTTTATCATCTTTTAACTAGCTAAAGGGGCAGATTGGTGTGATTGGTCACCAAGGAGGGGACTTTAGGGAGTTTGGTTTATTAGCTGGCACTTTGGTGTAACCTGGCTCACAAGAGGTCCCAGGTTTGGCTCCCATGGATGCACTTAGGTGTAAGTTTGGCATCAAGGAGGACATTTCAACAAGTGTTTTGGCTCCCCAGAACAAGCTTTTACTCCAAAAAGAGCACTTTTGGCAGGTGTTTGGCTTTCATGAGGGCACTTTAGTGTATTTTGGCTCCCAAATTGGCACTTGTGTACATGATTAGGCCTCCAAGAGGAGGGCACTTTAGCATGAGCTTTTGCTTTCAGGAGGCTGTTTATCAGTGTATCACTAATCTCTCAAAGGGGCAGATAAGTGTGGTTAGCCAACCAGGAGGGGGCGCTCAATCGTGTGATTTGGCTCCCAAGAAGGCACTTTAGCACATGTTTGCCACCAAGGAGGGGGCTTTTGTAAGCATTTGGATCATGAGCTCCCAAAAGTCACTTTGGTGCATGTTTTGGCTCTGATGAAGGCACTTTAGTGCGCGTTTTGTATCAAGGAGGACACTTTAGCAAGAGTTTGGCTCCCAAGAGGGCACTTTTTGGCTTTCAAGGGGGGCACCATATGATTGTTTTTCAGCAACGGGGCTACAAGGGGCCCACTGAAACCTGCAGATCTTTGGGGGGAGGACTTTCATAATTTTTTTATTTTAGAGGATGTTAAATCTACAAGGTTTGCACATGTAAGGGCCTGATTAACTGGACTGACAGACACTCTACAGCTCTCTGAAAAAGAGATAAATCTTACTTTATCCTAACTGGACAGAGCTGGTTGAATTCAGTTTAGCTTACAGTGCCCGTCTATTATAGCTTTTAAAACTGTATCAGAAATGAACGAATGATGTGACAGTGAACATGTCCATGTGTAGAACACTATGGTATGAATCTTAGCCTTGGGTGGCATATTTAATCTGCTATTTCAACTACTTTTAACAAATTGGATGATGAATTTTCAAACGTATGCAACTATCTGTGAAAACTTCTTAAAACTGCTGCACTACATCACATACTAGGTTGTTCTGATTGGTTGAAGGTCTATTCAATCAGATCTAGTTGCACTCCCATGTGTGACACTAAGCATACCCTAGATGTCATGGTAGAACATCATGGTATAGCCAAGGTGTGTAAGTAGAGGGCTGTACTCTCTAGGTTATCCATTTCTATGAGAATCTTCTTTGTTGCTCATGTGGGGCCAAAAACTGACCCACGAAAGAGCCTCACTCGGGCTGTTGGCTTGGAAGATACCAAAAGACGTAGAGGACACACTAAAAAAATTGGAAAAAAAACTAGAAAAGCAATTTCTGAAGAAATTGCGCTGTGAATGCAGAAGCTGAAGCAGCTCACGCTGAACTGCTAATGCAGAATCCTGAATATGCTGAATGACTGAATTTATCTGAAAATGGTTGAATGAATCTTGAAAAAGCTTGCGCTGAACTGCTGAATGCAAAATGTTGAAGGAGAACTCACGAACATGAACATGAAGACTTGGCTGAAAGGATGTGAAATAATGTCCAAAATGAAAATATGAATGGGTGAACTGAAGAATAAATGGAAAAGAAAGGAAATCAATGAATCACAATGAAAGAATTTTTTTATCCCTAGAAGTTGTGTGGGAATTATCAGAATTATCAGATGTTTGAGACAGTGAAGTGAAGTGTATATGTGTGTGTGAGAGAGAGAGAGAGCTTGTGTGTGTGTGTGTGTGTGTGTGTTTGTGTGTAAATGGTTGATATGCTTGTGTGTGTTGTGTGTGAGTGTGTGTGCTCGTGTGTGTGTGTGTGTGTGTGTGTGTGTGCGTGTGTTTGGTGTGTTTGTGTGTGGGTATATGTTTGGTGTGCTGGTGTGCTGTGTGTTGGTCAGTGATGCAAAGAAACAATCACTTGAGTATCTTTCTTCATCAGTGTTTTGATCTGTAGGTATAAACAGGTGTGTCAGATCACAGGTCTCCATGGTAACCTGCTCGTTAGGCTGTTTGAAGCTGCAGCTGTTTGATTTAACTGACAGACAGTTGATGAGGAGCTGGATTTGAGCCAGGGACAAGGGTGCAAATATCCATAGGCTGAGCAAAATCCTTAAGGGCTAGCAGAAAACCAAAACCACCGATAGATTCACAAGGCTCAGAAGTATCTATTGATGTAAATTTCATGTCTGTTGAGCCACAGGTTTTACCAGAAATGTGAGTTAAAAAAGTATTACTTTTTCTTTATCTCTCAGAAAGTCCCCTGAAAATTAACATTAGAGCAGATGGGGACGGACGATGACTTTCTGTGACAGTTAGCCACCTGTAGGCTTTGTCCTTTGTCCTTTTGGTGTCAAGGGTCATTAATCAGAAGCAGAACAAGACTACCTACGTTTTGAGCCCAAATTTGAGTATGTGGAGTGAAATTTGTGGCCCCTAGGCCTGTTTATCCAAAAAGTTTCCAGGTCATTTCTCTCCTGGTCCACACTCTAAAATTCAAATCCTCACTCTACAGTTTGAACATTCCACCACATACACACCAATGTTAAACTGCTGCAAGGGCTGAGAAACTTCATGACCTTTGAAGGAGTTTTGTGAAGAAACTATAAATGCTAGAAAGAAGCTGAAATATACTGAAGAAAGCCAAACGATGGCTGAACATTTTGCAGGTAGAATGAAGTTTCTGGCTGAAAGTATGACTGAATGAGAAGGGTCTGAATGAGGCTGAAAGATTTGGCTGAAATCTTCAGAATCTGAAGCTTTCCCAGCCATTCCAGATGAAAGAAAAATCGTGAAAAAAGTGAAATATCTCTGAAAGTATTGGTGAAACCCGTCTGAAAAGTCATAGCGCACCAGTCCTGAATGAGCCGGTCGTTTTGAAGTTTGAACGGTGAAAATCGGTTGAACTTTGTGGAAGAAGAAGCGATCCAAAAAAGTGGGCGGAAGAGAGAAGAATAAGAAGAAGAAGAATCTTAAACTTTTTTGACACAGAAGAACATAAGCTGTGAATGCCTTGCTGCATTCACAGCAAAAAGTCATTTTACTGCAAAGTTTGCTCAGTGACTCTTCTGTACTCATAGGAGGCTTCACTCTCTTATTTCTAAATCTTATCATTACTCAGTAATTGTCAGTGACTCATTCTCACCAGAAACTGAGTGTGTTTGCTCTCAAAGGTGACTGATGTACCATCATAACGCTTTTAAAAACTTTTATAAAAGAGTCGTTTTAGTCTATTTATTTGGATTACTTCAAAAGTGTCCTTTAGAAGTCTGTAGATACACATCAATGAGTCAGTAAATTCAGTATGAACCCTGAACTCAAACTTTTGTTGGGAAATTGGAATGAATTCTTTTGCTGTCTTGTGTTTTATTGTGCTATATAATAGCAAATACTCAGCCTTTACAGCTCTATGCAAGTTCCAGTCAAGTGTTATACATGAGCCCTTCATATTCTATGAAATCAGTCATTAGAAAGAGCAGGATTTCAAGGTAACTCCCATAAAATAAAGAAGTGAGAAAATGGGTCTGTTTACTTCAGCGAGTCAACAGAGTAACTGGCGAGGCCTGACATAAATTCAGAGTGAACATAAAGTGTTTTCCATTTCATTTTCAAGGCACACAAACGCAGAACGCCTCAAGTCGCTGCTCTCAGAGTAATACAGAGAAAGAGCGGAGGGTAAGTCGAGAGAAACTCATTTCAAAGGGTGACGAATCTTTTTCTTTGTGAGACAGATGTGTTTGTCGTTAAACAGCCTGGCCTGGACACAAGGCTGCAGTGGTACCATTCACTTCATGGATTATTCAGAGGATAAAAGTAGATAATGGTGAATTACAGATGATAAACCACTAAAAACCAGATTAGATGACCCGAGTCTGACTGTCCGTTCTGAAACCTCTGTGGGTGTTTGACTGTAAACAGAGTAAGTTTCTGAACTGTTCTGAGTAACATCCACTTCTGTTACAGTAACACACAGGCTTTATGTAACCACAAGTAAACTGACTGAAGTTTGGCATCATACTCATGTCACAATGGAGAGTGAGTGACGTTTAGCAAAGTCAGATGGTGCTTTCATTACAGCTAACTTGGCTCCTCATACTTTCCCCTTCTGTCTCAGAGATAAAAAGATTGATGGTCAAGTCTCATTAAAGGTGAAAAGCGTCAGCAGCTAAGCCTGAAGCTGTTTTCCAAACCGCCTACTACTCTAGCGATGCCTACTACTTCAGCTGAAATTCAGTATTTAGTAGGCAGTATGCGAAAACTTAAGAGATCTGTAGTAAACTACAAGTTCCCGGATGTTTCTACTGATCCGAGAAAATTTCTCAGTCTGTAACGGACCAGTCTACCTGCCGTACTGTTTCCCACAATGCATGGCGCTAATGCCGTTTGTCAGTTTGGGGGCGCTCAGGTTGAGGTGAATTACTGACACCTACTGGAATAAATCATCTAAACCACTACAGAACAACAAAAATGTGAAACGGTCCCAGAGATAAAAGTGAAGTGACAGGAAAGAAACAGCGGTAAATCTGCTCACTTCATCATGAAAGAGCTGTTTACTTTTACCAAATTCATAAAAGCCTGAAAATCATTTATCACTTTTTTTTTCACCTAACAGCCCATTTTTCATTCCAGTTTTTCCACCAGCTGTAAAAATAAAAAGTCAGTTTGTTTCAGATTTATTTTCAATACACAATAACTTTTGGTGTAAGATAAAAAAAATCAAATATGGCAATTTTGCTGTAATAAACTTTTATACCTTTACAAATGTGATAAAATCAGGACTCTAATCTCTCCCTGACTTTGTTGTTTTTCTAAATGAATTAAAAATGTTCCTTGAACCACTAAAAATAATGAAAAAAACAACAACAAAAGAAAAGAAAAGAAAAAAAAACCTCTCAAAAATATTTACAACTACTATTCCCTTCCCATGCATAATTTCATTTATTTATTTTCCTTGGTATCTCATTGACATCTAATTTAACTTATCTACTTTAATTGCTCCTGTAAATTCACCACTGATCCAACAAAACAGTCATACTACATACTTCATGTCACGTGTGCTGCCCACGTTATTTGATACAAATAAATAATTCAGAGACACCATGGAGGATAATTGTTAAACATAAAAAGGACACAGTTGCAAACACCTTATTGGAAGAGTGTTTAAGAAATAAGGGTTGTCTTGGAGCATTTGAGAAAAAAAAAAAAAAAAAAAAAAAAAAAAAAATTTTATAACCAACATAAAGTCTGTAGCACTGTCTGCAATGTTCAGGCTCCTAAAGACATCAAACTCAATAATAAAACTGTGGCGCTTGCTAACATCTGACTTTTGATTTTTGAAGATTGGACTAGAAAAGTTTGAAGTTCAGGTGCAGCCCTTGAAGACCAGCTCCAGCCTCCAGGAAAAGACAACACTTCTTGGTGTTTTTGTTTGCTTGTTTGCTTTGGAGATTTTGTTTAATAAATATTCTTCAAGTAGATTATAATCTGCTTCTTGTCTACTTTTGGAATAACAAATAACTTATATCACCTGACCTGAAGTGTCTGAATGGTTACATTTTAAGAGGGTGACTGAATTTTCTCATGTCAGTCTCCATGAAGAGGGTGCTCCTCCTTTTGAACTTTAGCACCAGGGAGAGTGGATACCGTAACTTCCAGACTATAAGCTGCTACCTTTTGCAGACCCTTTGAACCCTGCAGCTTAAACAACCATGTGGCTAATTTATGGATTCGTATGTGCTGATGATCTGCAAGCCGCCAACACATTTAGGCCTTTTTTACAGGACAGTGTTTCACATTTCAACAAAAATGCAAAGATTGGGGCGCGGATGGCCAAGTGGATATGGCTGCGCACCATGAGGTCTGCCCTCAAGCGGGTGGCCTGGGTTCAATTCCCACCTGTGGCCTGTTTCCCGCATGTCATTCCCCACTCTCTCCCCCTTTCCTGCTCTATCCACTGTCCTCCTCTATCCCATTAAAGGCAGAAAAGCCCAAAAAATATCTTTAAAAAAGACAGTGAAAAAAAAATATGCGTACATCGAAGTACTGAAAATGCTGTAGTATGCATGCCAGGTAGGTCGCGACATAACTGTAGGCACTGTATACATGACAACACGCTGGGCTGATCATCCAGAGTAAAAGCCTCTCTGCTGGTTGCAGAAAAGGTGCAATAGATGCACATTTTCTTGAAAGGTAGTCAGTAGGTTCAGCTGCACAAACATGAAAATGGTAGTCTTCTATTGGTCAATTTGTTGTTGTTGTCCTGGTTTGGGTATGGCCAAGCCACAATAAAACTCTAATGCACACACGCAAAGTGAAACATGACATCAGCATTTACACTGAAAACTGTGGCTTATAGTGATAGTCACGACCACTTATTCTCTTTCTGATCTGGTACTGAGTAAAATACAGACTAGTATCACTGATACGTATAATAATACTGATTGTACCAATTGGACTGACTGTAAGAAAAATAGTAAAACTGTATATATAAAAGTAAAATATATATATATAAACATATTTTTTGGGGGCTTTTTCTGCCATTGATTGGACAGAGGTGGACAGTGGGTAGAGCAGGAAAGGGGGAGAGAGTGGGGAATGACATGCGGGAAACAGACCCAGGTGGGAACCGAAACCGGGCCACCCGTTCGAGGGTAAGCCACATGGTGCGCGGCCATCTGCACCCCAGTATATATATTTCTAAGTTCATCATGGCTGTTTCAATGTATTGTATAATTTAATAACACCTGGTTTATGTTAACCCCTTTGAATGATCAATTTCCTAGAAAACCTTACAAATCTTTTTTTTAAATTTATTTTATTTTTTTAATTTTTTTGCCAGTTTAAGGTTATCTCAGTGATGTACATAGCATTGTAAATTACTGTTATTGATCTAAATACCTCAAGTGACTTAAGTATCAAAAGTATTGATATTTTGATATTATAAGAATCAATTTTACAGCATATAGATCTGGTATCGGTTGTATTGATATTTTAGTGTCAATCTGCATATTACTTCTGGCCTAACATTTACACAGCAACACAGTGAAACAAAATTGCCAAAAAAAAAAAAAATCCCCTTCTGAGGTTGTTTTCAAACTTTCAATTTTAGGCTGGCTTAAAAACACCACGGGTGTTTAGACAAGAGGCTGACACAACAATACCTTTTCTGATAGGCTACTATGTACCAAGCCATAGCACAGGCAAAACTGGGGGAAAAAAAGGCATTTATCTTATTAGAAGTTGAAAGATTTTTTCAGTGTAACATCTTTCTGTAGAAATATTCCATTTTACATGTGGACACCCCCAGTTTATAGACAAGTGTGGCATATATGTGTCAGGGAAGGGGGGAAGTAGGACACAATAGAGGACCACCAAGAATGGGTGGTTCTAAAAGCTATCCCAAAGGGATAGCCACTAAAATCTCTAGGATCACAAGGATGGGACAAAGGGGAAAATAAGGAACGAAACCACCACTGCCAAGCAGCTGAACAGAAACAAAGCAGGATACCCTCCTGAGAAAGAAAATGCTAAAGGTAGCCAGAAGAAGGCTAACAGAAGGAGCTGGGCTAGAAGCTGCCCAGAGACTACCAAAACAGGGTAGGAGCTTCTTTTATTGCCAAGCCAGGTGCTGGGAATAAGCTAGGTGCTTGGGTATACTGGAATCACTGGGAATCACTAGAAAGCTCGGAAAACTCGGGAAACTCTGAGAGACTCAGGCACACAAGGAACACAAGAAGCTGAGTCAGCACTGAAAGCTGGAGCTGAGGAGTATATGTAAGCTTCCCCCAGCTGCACCAAATCTGGGCAATCAGGCAACACACACACACACACACACACACACACACACACACACACACACACACACACACACACACACCTGGTCCTGCTCTCTGATGATCACCTCACCAGAGTCAGGGCAGCAAAACAGGATCTCCCCTTACAATCTGCCCTGCAAAAACTGAAATCTAAGCAAGTCATTATGTCTTATTTGGAGTAAAAATTATCTTATTGTTCTTAATTTGAGCCACATTCACCAGACCAGGTCATAAAAATGTCTTATTTCAAGTTTTTTAAGACAAAAATGAGGTGTAAATTGCTTGTAACAAGTCAAAAAAATCTGCCAATGAGATAAGACGAGTTCACCCTGGAAGTTTCCTGAAATTAGAAAATGTCTTAAAACAAGAATCTTTTATCTTATCCCATTGGCAGATTTTTTTTTACTTGTTACAAGCAATTGATGCCTCATTTTTGTCTTTGAAAAACTTGAAATGAGACATTTTTATGACCTTGTCTAGTAAATGTGGCTCAAATCAAGAATAGTCAGACAAATATTACTAAACATAAGACATAATGACTTGCTTGGATTTCAGTTTTTGCAGTGTGTGTATATATATATATATATATATATATATTTTTTTTTTTTTTCTTTTTAAACTTAGTGGGTGCAGATTATATTCAGGTGTGCCCACAAGTCTGGAAACTACAGTATCTCCCTGTACTTCTGCACTTTTATCACATCCAAGAAGTGTTGAAAACTGGAGTCAGAGTGAAAACAGCCAACCTGTTAAACAGGACAACAGCTCTGTGCTAATGATTGTTTGCAAGGAACTTTTTTTTATTGTGAGATTTGATTCTTTGTTTCTAAATTGCTGTAAATCATCTTGGTGTTTATTCTCCTTTTAGGTAGTTAGGTGTCATCCAAGCAGGAAATGAGCACCACGAATTGTTTACCCCTTTGAATTTTATCATGACACTCGTTATGCAACAACGAATCAGAGCCTTGGTTTTCTTTCTCAATAGAGGTGCAGACTGTAAAACAAACAGAGACGCATACAACAGCACAATCAAGGTTGTTTGGTTAGTTTTCTGTGTCTGGTCTGGAGCAGAGGAGACAGACTGAGAGCTGTGCAGACATTTATCTTTTCCTATGTGAGCTCTGGGTTTGTAAGGCCACATCCAGATCTGCAAATCTGAGGGAACTTTACGATACTGACAACTGCAAATGATAAACCATTTGTGTCTTTCATGTTTGGGCAAAGTAATTCTGTATTTCGTGGGGCATGTGATGGAGCCTTTGGAATGAAACAGCCTTGCCGTCTCAATTTGATTTATTTGGTCTTGAAATGCAGACTTGAAGGGATGTTGCCCACGAAATGGGACACAGCACAGCGAGGAAACGCTTTTTCTTTCAACATGTTCACAAACAGAGATAACTGCTGCACACATAAACAAATCTTGGCTATTTATTTCAGGCATGTCAAAGCAGCCTGCGAGATTTCTAAAGCAGATAAAGATGGAGCCACGCAGCATGAATATCCCACTGATGTGCCCAGATTGCTATCAGAGGCTAAGTGCTTAAACGTGAAAAAATGCTGCTGAATGTTGTTGCAGTGCTCTAAAATGAAGTCTTCACAGCTGTAATGTCCATTGAAATGACTGTAGAATGACATTTAATTGCATTAACTTCAATTAACAAACTGAAACAGATGGAACACAGATGAATACTATAAGTCATCAGCTTTCATTTTCCTTCAGAGATCTCTCTGCTGATCTTACTGGATTTCATATTAGTCATAGCAGCACATGTGGCTCATTCAGATAGAAGTTCAGCTCTGATCCTTCATCA
>RPOG01001905.1:70532-118567 GCA_008086565.1 Thalassoma bifasciatum
GTGCCGCCTAGAAAACATCTTTTTGGGATGTCCTTGTCATGACAGTAACATTTGAAATCATCAGGACCGTCAAGGTTCAATTTTTCGGTATTTTGGTATAGATTGATACCAAATTTTGCAGTATTGCACACCACTAATTACCCTTATTTGGGTCAAGGATCATCCCGTGTCTTTAGGGACAGCCAGTAGAGGCCTTGGGCTCAGCACTAGTGAATTTTTTTTTTCTACCACTTGACTTTTTTTGCTCCATTACTCCCAGGATCTTTGAAGAAATTCAAAATATTTGTGTTACTGCGTCCAACCTCAGCAGTGATGGTGTTGTGTTGTGAGAGTCTTTGCATATACAGCTCAATAATCCGACCACGTTAAAAGAGAGAAAGCTTTTTAGCCTTTTCCATCAGGAGGTCATGACTGGGTTACCTTAAAGCCACATTTTTGTGCAGGTTTGTCCGTTAAACTTTTGATCAGCTGATGAACAGACTATTTACCCCTTCATTGCTTTCAATAAATTGCTTACTCATTTCTTTGTTGCATTCTCATTTCTTTTTTGTACATTTTGAAACTCTACCCAGAACTGTTATAAGAGCCAACAATGCAAAATTTGTGCAGTTTTTCAACTGGTCTTAAGGTTTTGATCAGGATTGATTCCCTTAAAAACTGTTGTTCCATTACTTCAGCGTTTAGTGCCTTCACTTGTCTCGTGTTGATCATATTCATACATATTGCTTTGTATGTGAGGAAGTCTTGATTTTTGAGGGATCTCCTCATCTTGCTGTCTTTAACAGTCAACCATATCATTCCTGGAGATTTCCTGTCAGAGAGAAAGTGTCATAAAAAAAGTGGATAAAAAAAGTTGTGTTAGCGGGGTGCATATAATCACCCTCTCTGACACCAACCAGGTGGCAGCAGTGACAGGCATTGAAAATTTCAACATAGATAAAGTCAGCTGTCTTACTGGTGGTATGGTGTAACTTTTTTTTTTTCTTTTTTTGAAGGTTACTCAAACAAGTCAATGGCACATCTCAAACTTACACTGGGTGATAGGAAATTGCATTTTCTCTCCAGTTAAAGATTCCAAACTGGGCTTGAATTCTCCCATCAGTGGTCTTCATACTTATCATTTTACACTCTACAGCCTTGTTATGTTAACATCCTAGCATGCTTTTCACCATAATCTCATGCGAAAATTGGATTATTTGCTATTAATATTGCAGTTTTAAGCATAACTGCAGTCATGTAAGAGCCATGAGCAGTCAATCTGCAGCTGATAGGATGAGAGTGATTGGTTTCACATTAATAATCTATATTCTGAGAAGAGCTGAGCTGAATGTAAGGAACATTAAGCAGTGATCAGATTGCACAGAGCAGCAGGAAAGCAATTTCAAACACTTCCTTGAGAGGTTGTTTATGCTGTTGTTGCTAATAGGAACACAGTGGTGTGTCACATGTTTTTTTTTTTTTGCTTGTCCCACACATGTAAACATAGCCATCAAAATGACCAATCTATATGAAATCTGGGAATAGAAAATAATCCCAAATCATGCCAGGGAAAAAAATTACCTTGCTTTTGATCAGTGGCATACCTGGGTCCTGAGATTTTGATATAACAGCATAAATAAAATCGGAATGGCTTGAAAAGCTTGGATCATCTTTACAGCGACTTCTGCTTTGTTTGTTGTACAATTTTAATCCTTTTTTTTCTTTTCAACCACAATTCATGATCGACTGTGTGAGAGAGAAGTGGCCATCCACATCAACTTGCGGCACGGAGTTCTTCTTCTGAATATGAAGTCAGCCTGAGGCCTTTCAGTGGAGTTTGCATATTCATCTGTACATGAGCAGGTGAGCTTCCTCCTGCACAACATCACACACCTGCTATGTTCACACTTCATCCTGAGGCCGACACACTGTGCAGACTGAGGCTGAGTCCGACCGCATTGGCTCATTTTTTGACTGAATTTCAGCTGGATTGTTTTGAATACGGTGTACAGAAGTCAGCCCCATCAGCTGCTCAGGTGAAATTCTGGCATGTTAGAAATTGTGGTTTGCTGACTGCTTCCTCTCTCCTAGCTGAATCCTCAACACAAATATATCTTTTTTTTTCTTATTGTGTAAATGGTGGATAGTATCTGACATTACCACAGGTCCTGCTATACGTTGATCACAAACAACATTCTGACCCCTAGTGGAATTATGAAACATGATACACTGCCTGGCTAAAGAAAAAAAAAAAGTTGCCACCTGGATTTAACAAAGCAAATACAGGCCCCTGATTGGATAATGGATGATTATCTTTCAACTGGAAACAAGTTATTAAACCCCAGCTGATGCAATGAGTAACTTCTCATTTCTTAAACAACCATGGAGAAAAACATATCCTGTAGTCATGGAAAAGATGTTAGTCTGTTTAAGAAGAGGCAAATCATTGGCGTGTACCAAGCAGAGGAAATATCTAAAGAGTTTGCCGCAACTACTGGGTTAAGAACTGTCCAAAGCATTATAAAAACTAGAAGGATGGTGGGGAACCATCATCTGCCGAGAAGAAATGTGGTCAGAAAAAATTGTGAATGATCATTATCGGCGATCACTTATCACTTTTGGGCCAAATCAAATCGAAGAAGAACAACAGAAAAACTCAGGAGTATGTTTAATAGTTCAAGTAAGAGCATTTTCACATGCACAATGCAAAGGAAACTCAAGAGAGTGAGATTGAACAGCTGCGTAAGACTCTGGAATGAAGAAGGTCATGTGGTCATGTGATGAGCCCAGATTTATCCAGAGTGATGGGCGCATCAGGGTAAGAAGAGAGGCAGGTGAGGTGATGCCTAGTGCCTACTGTACAAGCCTGTGGGGGCAGTGCTATGATCTGGGGTTGCTTATCAAAGCTTATCTAAACAATGCCACAGTGAATGCGTGCTGGATTATTAGACCTTTTTTGTTTTTTGATCAGGCAGCGTATAATACTACAGCTCTGGTCATAAATTCCTTTTTTTAAAAGTTTCTGCATTTTCTGCAATCATTGTTATGTGAAAAAGGTGATGACTGTATTCATATTTATAGTAGAGTTTGTGTCCTTTGACCTCGATTTCAGTGTGTGGGAGTTTTCCATCGCTCAGATTGTCAGTCTGATGCCAGATTCACACCAGATCCACGTCTGTTCCAGCTCCTGTCCACTGGGTTTTGACTGCGTGCTCTCTCATCTGTTAACTCACACTCGCTGCATGTTGAGTTCAGCATGTAACAGGACCGTCAGACAGCTGGAGTCAAGAGACCAAGGAGAGCACTTTCCACCCAACGAGGATCCTCTTCTCGTTCATGTTGGGCGGTAAAACCCAAGAGCTGTTGACTCTTCCTGGTTACACTCATAAATTATTTTGTTGTTATATTACAGTTAAACAATCTGGTGTCAACAAAGGAGCAGTGTTGATAACTCCTCGGTGAAGTAAAAGTAGCCATTGACTGTCCTAGAAGTCACTAAATGATGCTATTGCCTGATTTGTGCTGGTGTGTATGAGTGATGGGAAGTTCAGCTCTTTCCAGAGAGCCGGTTCTTTTGGCACGACTCCCGGGAAGAGTTGGCTCCTTCAGCTCCTGATTTAATATCATTTGTTGCTTCAACTTTAACCTGGCAAATGTGAATGATTTTTGTACTGATAAACCCTTTTGCATAAAATGTTTTAATGAGAGATCTCATAACTGCCTGATTCGGTGCATTTGATGTCTTGACCTCTTCAGACCTGCCATCCACATAATAAAAAAAATAATAATAATAAATAAAAAAAAAATAAGCACACCAGACAAAAAGCTCTGATTGTGCTGAAGTGCTTTGTTTGAATGACCTAATAAGAGCAACACTGTGCTCAAACGTTAATGATCTCGGGGTTTTTTAAAAATTCAGAACCAGGTCCGAAAAGGCCCCAGGTTTGATTCCCATCGCTAAGGTGTCCTTGAGCAAGCCACCCCCAAATGCTCAGTGATGTATGTTATCATGGAGAAAATTGTCTGCTAAATTAAGTCCTAATTATGTTTCTACTTTAAAATGAAATTTCTTCTGTTGAATCTTGTATATTTTGTTTCTCTCTTGTTTTTTTAATGTCAGACCAACAACCCTCCTGTTTTATCTTGGCTTGGGACCTGCAAAAGTGACCCAAAGCAAGAGGCACATGCATGCAGGAGTCACTGAAATGCAGTCATCTGCTTTGGGTGCAGCTGAGTGACTTCTGAGAGAGGACTTGTCCACCTGTGAGTGTTTTGGAAAGGAGACCGACCCACAGCAGCACCTGCCGCTTGTTGAGAAGAGTAAGGACAATATGTCTGAGTCTCCATCCTCAGAAAAATACCCTAGATGTAACATAAGTCTTTTTTTTAAGAGTTTCTAGAAGGATCTTATAACCTGCTTATTACAATGAAAAACATGCTAAAAAACATGCAACACCTCCAATGTGAGCTGACACACTGACTTTAATAATCTGATCTGGTGCTGTCACGGAATGATTCACTTTCCACTATAACTAAAGAGCACACCCAGCCTGAGTGTTAGTATGGCTGTAGGTTGCATGAGTTCAAAAGGAGCATATTATAGATTTCATCATGTCCATCCATACATGTGTCTATCTCAGCTGTGTGAGTGAGAGCTGCTTTGACTGAACTGGTCCTGCTTTCATACAGACAGTTAAGATTGGTTTGAGCCCAGTGTTTAAGACATCAATATGTAATAGGTGGATTCATTGCTTAAAAGACAAACAAAATGATAGTATATTTAACAAGCAGACAAATTGTTAAAAAATGAGAGCCGGTAAAGATAAAAACAAGACGCAGTGCGTACCTAAAGAAATAAAGTGCAACCAAACAGCAGATTCATCCACAAAAAAATGCAAGGACAGAGGAATGCTTTTTCTTTTATAGCATACTCTTACTCCAACTCTTTCTTGCTTTTTTCACACACACTTCTCTCTCTCACACACACACGCTCGCAGACACAGTAGTCAGAAGAAGCAGCACTGCAGACCCTAAAGCCATGTTATAAGTCAAGACAGGGTAGAGAGTGCATGTAGCTCTAATCCTCCAATTAATTCTCATTCCCCACAAGTGGAGGACCCCAGAGAGCTTCTTGACACTTCTATTAAAAAGTAAAAATGAAACACAGCATGAAGGTGAAGCAAGAGAGATCTCTTTCTTCTGCCTCTCTCCATAGAGAGCAAAGTTTTACCACAGTTTTTGGCAAACAGTTACATTTTCTGTGTCTTCTTCCTTTCCCACGAGGTAAAGAGTCAGATAGAGAGCTGCTATTCAGGACACAATACATTATGTACGATACAAGGAACAACACCATGACGTGTGTGCAGGTGACTTCTGTCATATCTCATGTTCCTGTCAGTAATTTATGTAACAACTAGGGTAACCAACACGTGAAAGAAACTTACATTTATCTCCTGATAAATGAAGTTGCACAATTTGCAACATTTCATCAGATCTTGTGGCAGGAAACCTGACCTGCTGTGATAACACTGGACCAGAGTCATACACCCTGAAGTTAGTCAGTCAAGGTCTTTAGAAAAGAAGTTAAGTTAATTTTCCTCCAGTTTTATTTATTAATCACACATTCAGCCTCACTTGCTGTTATTAAATCCACAAAATGAAGCACATCTGCTCTGGACTGATACAGATGAAACACTTGCAGCAAAACAGAATCTATCTCGTGTGTTTTCTTTACCTCCTGCACCCTGATTGCTGTTTCACATGAGCCATTCTGTGCAAAGATAGTAAGATGTCTCACTCTGTGGCAAACCAATTATATAGAACAGCATCACCAATGGTTCATTAACAATTTAAATCTTTTCCCTAAAATATTATGATCATACATTTTCATCCATCCATCCATTTTCTTAACCGTCTATCCTGCTATTCAGGGTCGTGGGAAGCTGGAGCCTATCCCAGCTGTCATTGGGTGAAAGGCGGGGTACACCCTGGATTGGTCGCCAGTCAATCACGGGACTGACATAGAGACAAACAACCATTCACGCACACACTCACGCCTACGGTCAATTTAGAATAATCGATTAACCTAACGTGGGCATGTTTTTGGTGGGAGGAAGCCGGAGTCCCCGGAGAGAACCCATGCGTGCATGGGGAGAACATGCAAACTCCACACAGAAAGGCCAACCATGCCGGAGTGGGAATCAAATCGGCGACCTTCTTGCTGTGAGGCTGCTGCGCTACCCGCTGCGCCACCGTGCAGCCCCATACAATTTTAATATGGTGAAAATACAGATAATTCTTCACTAACCCTTGTAACCACGAGTGAGGAGGTCACACAGTGGACATGAGAGCCTGCTATACGTGATCATGACACATGTGTGACACTGACTGCCTACAGTCCACGGTGCAGGCTGTAGACTGGTTATTGGTGCATGTTCACGCCATAGCCTGGCTGATTATCTGTACTCCACAGTGACAGGTAGTCAGCCTGCCTGAGTCCCATGGTGTAGGCTAGTCATCCTACCTGTCCACTCCACAGCATACACTGACTGTCTGTTATGCACCATGGAGCAGCCAGGTTTCCAGGGCGGTTATATGCCTTATTCCATGGCACGAGTTAGTGCGTATGTACTTCGGTAGTGGTTGACTTCAAGAATTGTACAGAACAAATGACATACATTTCTGTTGTTCTTCACATCCAGTCTACTCTGTTGGCATGTGGTCAGCTGGTCTGTGCCATGAGGGATAAACAGCTCATCCACACTGTGGAGTATGGACTGGCAGTCTACATAGTGGAGCATGAACAGGTATGTGCTGTGGAGCGCAGATAGACTGTCACCTGTATATTGTGGTCATGTACAGCAGGCTCTTATTTCCACTGTGTGCCCTCCTCGCTCATGGCGACGTGGTTTGGTAAGGAATTATATAGGAAAAATAGAATTTTGACAGGAAATTGCTGTAAATAGATTCGGCTGTTTCCTTAAATAAATATTTTATACCATGAAATTACAGAGATTAGCCTGCAAAAAAAAAAGAAAACTGAAAAAAAGATAAAGTTGAAAGCACCGGCAGCAAAGTTTACAAACTGTAAAATTACATTCAAACACTGTAATACAAAACTACAGAAAATAACTGTAATTTTATGGTATCCGGTATGGCACGGGATGGAAACTTTGCTGCCAGTACTTCTACTTTTTTTTTGTTTTTGTTTTTTTTAAAGTGTGTGTCTGTGTGTGTGTGTGTGTGTGTGGGTGTGTGTGTGTGCACGCAGGTCACAAACTTCTCAAACCTAAAAAAGGATCAGGGTCAGGATCAGGATCAACACTTAAAACTTCATAACGAAGTCTCTTCCACTCTCCTGTTCCTGGCCAAGTCCTCTTGTTTAATTACACATCTACTTGTTTCTATGTGGAGAATGACTTGTTTGGTATTTGGTTTGGCACTGTTAAGATAATTGTTCCTCTGTGGAGTCATATTTTCAGCATTAGTAAGGGTGAACGTAGATCTGGCCAGTACAACCATATAAGGTCAGTGTGTGCACAGACAGGTTTTGCCTCATAAGAATAAAGTCAGCTTATCCTTTTTTTATTTAAGAAGCTTGTGAGTTTCTTGAAGAAGACTCAAATTCATCGTCAGAGAGAGAGAGCGGACAGACAGACGGAGGGAAAGCGAGAGAGCGCAGACCTCGGGGTCTGAGTAATCCTAACACCACTGGTGCTGCTGGGCTTTTTATCTGCTCCTGATCGATGTCCTGGCAGGAGGAGATGACGGAGGCCCAAACACCCCCGTCAGGTTGCTGCTACAGGGAGAGCTGGTTGGCTTGGGTGGGGGGGGCAGGGTGCTGGCTCAGTGAAGGCAGGACTGTGGGTGTATTGATCATCTGAAGGCCTCCTGTTGGATACGGTCTCCATGAACCCTGGTAAAAAGTGAAGACAGCCTGAGCCTCTACCTTACAGCGCTGCATACACACAAGTTCATGTCTTCTCTATTTTCTTTTAATCTTTGAAGTGTTGCAATCGACTCTGCAGTTGATCTACAAAGGAAGTGATAAAGCATGTACAATATGACAAAGCAACTTTTTCTGCAGTAAACAACAGAAAGGTGTGGCTGGTGTGGTCATTCTACTTTCCCCTTTCTTTTGTTTTTGTTAGTTTATCTTCGTTCTTTATTTATTCTAATATGCAGATCAAATTTGTGTTTTTTAGATGTATAGAAAGAGTGCGAAGGGACTTTTATCTAACCATCAGCATCTTCCCAGCAGTCTTTGGGTTGGGTTCGATTCAGCCCTGAGTCAATATTCACACACACATAAGCTCAGGAGTCCAACTGATTTATAAAAGTTTAACGTTTATCTGACATTTTTCAATGGATAAACAAATCCATGTCCATGTGAAATGCAGGACTGTTCCCATGTGGTTCAACTTTTTTATGGTACACGCAGGTTTTTAGTCCTGAATTATCTATGAAAGAGTGAATCACTCTGATCTGAGATTAAAGATCTGTGTGTTTGTGTACCACTTTGGTTTCCAATGATACATCTTTTCTGTAAATTTTCAAATGCACCGTGTGGGGAAATATAGAATGCATGTACCAAAGACTCAAATTATTGCATTTCGGAGGAAATCGGAAAAAAAAAGATAAGGTTACCATTGTGTGATAGTCAAATATAGGGTATCAGATAAGGATATGGTTAATAATTGGATTTGCTGTGTATTTTTAGTGCTGTAATTTCAGTCACTGGCTCTGTTTCAACACCTTCACTGTCACCTGGTCTTGTAAAACTGAGCTCACTTTGCTTCTCTTTTAAGTTATTTCAGTCGTACCTTTTCATTTTGATAAGTAATGACAAGAAATGAAGGTCAAAATTATTTTTATGGCAATTTCAGTGCTAACCTTGATGAAGAGGAGTAACACAGGCCTGGTTCAGAAAGAAAGAAACCTGAAGTGCTGAGTCAGTGACTGTGGTACCTGAGCAAACCTAGTTCATGTTGGTTCCTTTCAGGAAACATTGAGTTCATCCTGGTGTTACTCTTCATACAGAACCATGAACAGCTTCATTACCATATCCATATTTGGTCTTTATTACACACTTCTGGAGATCTTGGCAAAATAATGACCCAAGAGTTTAGTCCATTCCATCACTACTAACCTACTTCTTCTGCAAAGGCCTGTAGTTCAGGGAGTTACTCTTATAAAAGGCTGTTTAGACTATACCTGGTTGTTTTATTAATCCCACATGACTACATATGTGAGCGATACACTTTTTCTCATGGTCATTGTGTATCTGCATGCTCTTATCAAGCCTATGTGTCCTTACATCTTTGCAGATTCTTTATGTCAGGGATAAACCAATGCACCGAGAGAGCCACTTGGGTGACGTAAACCTGGTCATATTGTGATTTGGTGATTCCAAATAAAATAATTTGACTCACTTCAAACACTGACTGGATTATTGTTTTTCCTCCATATTCCTCCTCTGCTGCAGCTGTGTTGCTTGTCTCTGTAAAAATAGGCTCATTCTTACGCGGCGACTGCACAGGGATTTCCAGCTCCATCTGGGTTAAGTATTTGGACTGGTTTTCTGTTGCCTGTTGCCATTGTGAATCAATGTATTGGAGCTTCATCAATGTGACTTTTTATAGTCGTGGGGCACGTGTTAAACTCTGAGTGAACCTACTACAGAGTTGATAGAAGAACTCAAATCAGCTGTTTTGGCAACAGAAAGATTCCCATCTGGGGGGGAAGTAGCTCAGAGTTCAGGGTCAGTGAAACAGGCCCAGGGGATATATGAAACTTTTTCTTCTTGTTTTATTTTTCCCTTTAATTCTATTTGGGTTTGTGGTTCGCCTAAATAAACTCGAGGAAAAAGCTTGAGGAACTCAAAAGCTGGTCCTCTCCACTGCTACTGCCTGTGATCACCTTGACTTTCTTAGCAGTTTCTCTGTAGGAAAGACCTACATTTTTCAGTTATGATGGTCTGTCTCTCTTCCACTGTTAATTGCCTTTTTCTTGCCATTTCTGTAGCAACACACTACTTTCTGCAGTACAATACTGTTCAACTGATGCTCACGAGGGTATGGTACCACATTGTGTTCAAACACTGCTTTTATGCTGACAGAGGGGCTTGTTAGTAATCAGCAAACTTGGAACACCTGTAGGAATTAGTAGCAGCAGCTTTTTAAGGCTTGGTCACCCTCTGTTGCTGCAGGACAGCTATCAATTGTTAACCCATTTTGTGTTATTGTTCTGAAATGTACTCTGTTTTTCAGTTTTGGGTAACCTTACTTTTTATTTTACCCTCTGGTAGTTCACCACTTACCGTTGTATCATTTCAAGCTACTGATTGGACTTGAGTGACTTGAATTGCAAAAAATAACTAGAAAAATTGGGGTGTTCTAAAACTTTTGACCAGTAGTGTACATATATATATATATATATATATATATATATATATATATATATATATATATATATATATATATATATATATATATATATATACTGTATATACTGTATATACATACAGTATATACATACAGACATACATACGTACATACATACGTACATACATACAGACATACACATACATGCATACATACATGGGTCAATGACAAAAAGAGGGTCTAAAAACGTATTTTCAAAAAGTTCTTTGATAATGGACAAAAAACATATTTCTGGGTGAAGAATTATGTTTTCTAACAGATTTCAGTAGTTGACCAACATTTCAAAGATTTTAGGTTCATTATTTTTTAGTATTTTTAATTTGAGCCCCCAAAAATGTCAGGTGGTGCAACCAAATATATGAAAATATATTTATATGTTCCTGTTATTTTTTCTGTGTGAAATTATTGGCAAGTATCTCTAAAGTGTCTGTAGTGACTCATACATTTTCATTTTGTGTTTCATTTCTTTTATTTGTGAATAAGATAAATAATTTGATGTTAAAATAACATTTCACATTATTACATTGGTTGTACCACCTGACATGGAAATTGTTCCAGTCACCAATGAAGTGAAAAAACCTTTTTATCAGTGTTTCAGAGAAATCTACAAACTTTTCCACTTGGTCACAAATGTCATTTGGGCTCCTCTGGCTGATGCAGTTTCCTGTTTCCTGTTTTATTCTCTTCACTTTAAAATAAAAGTCTAATGTTACGGTTGCACCACCCTGACATTTGACAAGGTGAAAATTACGGGAAAAAAGTTTTTTTAATTTCTCAACAGCTTGAAAATTATTTTTATTTGCAAAGAATGTTTTATTTAAAAAGGTTCAAGCATAAAATAATGCCACTGTATTTTTAATTTCCATTTACAATAACTGACATTCAATTTTTAGAGTTTAATTACTGTGGATACTTGTCTCCTGCCAACGTGGTGGACTGTAAAACCCCCAAACTCCTTGGTTTTGTGTTTTTTTGTACAAAATAAAATTATCAAATTTCTACACAAGTTTATTCACAGGTTTCATAGAATAAAGAAATACATGTGATGAAATACTCAATTCATGATGGAAGGAAATATTGCACTCGGACACAAAAAAGGGGACGTCACGTCATTGACCCATATACAGACAGACATACAGACAGATATATTTTACTTAATCTTAATTCCCGTGAACAATGTGTTTCACTTTATTTTGGTTGGCCTCATATAAGTCCATGTTTATCTTGTGCAAAAAATTAAAACAGAAAAAAAAACACCATTAAAAAGAAGGACATGTCCAGACAAAAGGAATCATTTGCTCACCCTGTCTGATCTTATTTCTGATCATTTAGAAACCTTTTCCCTGTGAGTAATCTTTCAGTTGAACAGAAAACATCTTCCCTCTTTTCTCACACTGCAGTCGTGAACTGTAGCTCGTGTATCTAACACTCTGACCCTTCTAGGTGTGTGTGGATGCTCGTGTGCGTGCATGCGTGTGTGTGTTTGTGCCCGTGTGTGTTGCACATCATTAATCATATGAGTAGCCTCCCTCTCTGCCCGTGTGAAGCTGCTGGAGCAGTGAGCTGCTGTCTGGCTGTTAACATGCAGGTCACAGGCTCTGGATGACCTGCAGTTTCACTTCTTTTTAAAGCCTCTTTTTTTTCCCTCTGAATAGATTGGATTATTCTGCCTTTAACAGGCTAACACTACAACATGGGTGTTTGTGTCACTGTACTTTTCATCACTTTAAAGTATTACCAACCTCCCCGGCTTATGCTGAATTTTGTTGCCCAAGACTCCACTTCCTCTTTCTTGCTATTTGCAAAACATGTTTAATCTGATTATCTTCAGCGCAGTTCACTCAGACTTTCTAAGTTCTCCCTGGCCTTGACTTTACTCATGACTGAGCAGAGAAAAATGGAGGAAAAGACCTCTTATCTGGAAGCATTACTTTGAGCTGAAGCCCCTTTTCATTCCTGACAGCTTGGGTTTTTTTTTTTTCCTCCATCTCTCCTCTAGGAGAAAGAATAGCGCAAATGTAAGCTTGGGTTACAATTTATCACCCAGCGGTGTACAAGGTGAAATGTAGCAGTGCCACAGAGGGAAAAGAAGGCGCTGAGGCGGGAGAGGAGTTTGGCAGGTGATTTGCTGGAGATTTAAAACAGAGCCAATGCTGGGACCATCTGTAAAACTGTAATAAACGATGAATAATAGTTTCTACAACCACAGCTTTGAGTGGACTAATTATTACTGACAGCAAACTCTTTTTCTTCAAACACAGACATCATTAACCTGCTGAAACCCTGCATAAACAGATGTGGACAGCACATTTCTGCCTCTCAGACCCATGTTACTACATTTATATGAACTTTGACCTCTCAGCCAAAGTGACACTGCCTCATCGCTTTTTGGTGGTTTCACAACATTACACCCGTTTCAGTGAGAACAACTGCATTTATGACTTTTCATCTCCTTATATTAACTTTTAATGTCCTGATTTTTACTTTTAATATTTTGATTTACAACTGATAACAACTGACTTTGACTTTAAATCTACAATTGTGCAATTAATCTCTTAATTTTTACTTGTTGAACCTCACTTTGAATTTTTAACCCATAATTGTGTATTTATATCTCTTAAATTTGACAGTCTGTCCATAATTTTGTCTTTCTATCTCCTCAATTTGCCTTTTTCTTTTCATATATTAATGTTTAATCTCCTTAGTTAGAATTTAATATTTTTATCTAAATACCTAAGTTTCTTATTTTGACTTTGAATCCTTGAGGCTTTTATCTCCTATTTCTGACTCTTTTTTAAATCTCATTTCAAATTCTTATCTCCTTGTTTTTAGTTTTTAACACATTATAATGTACTTAGAGCCTTGAATTTGACATTCTGTCCAGACTTTTGACTTTTTTTCTCCACATTTTTACTTTTTCTTATCTTATTTTGACTTTTCTATCTTTTAATTTTAAAATGTTACACTTTTATCTCAAATAAATCCATACTTGGGATTTTTCATCCCTTAATATTGATTTATTATTTTTTTTTAAATCCCTGTGTTTGTTTGTTTTTTTAATTAACCATAATTATGCTTCTTATCTCATCATATTATCATCTGATGCATACTTTTGACTTTTTATTGCAGTCATAATACTAAAAACCAAACTTCCTGCACAAAGAAAAAGTTTGGGTAAAATACCTTTAAGGGTCTGTCTTATCCCAAACAGTTAGGAGATATACAAAAAAAAAAAAAAAAAATCACACCAGACTTAAGCTCAAGTCTCCAGAGGTTAAGGAAAATGTTAAAGAGGACTCTAATTGTGTCTGTCTTTAAATATGAACATGCAAACTGTTCAAACTTAAATCAAACCACCATTGATTCCTGCTTTTTTCTTCTTAGAAATGTCATAAATGTGGAACAGAAACATGCATCCTGCTGATTATGAGCTTTGGTTTAATAGCTTAGATATTTACAGGTAAATACAAAGAGTAAATCAAACAAAAATCAAACATTTTTGAAGCGCACAACTCCTTCACACAAAGACTAAAATCTTTCTGAACTGTTAAACAATTAAAAAAAAATAAACAAAAACAGGATATATGGAGGACAAAGAACAAACTTAGTCATTTACAGGCTTAGAACATGTGAAAAATGACTGGACCATGACTGTAAATGCTTGATTCATTATTTTAGAGAAGTACATATTTTAGGATAGGACATACACAGTGGAGCCACAGGTTCCTTATATCCTCCTTAGCATGAACAGCTGCAGCAGAGATGAAGATGAAGTAAGCACAAAGACCAGATATGATACAAAATATGACATGGGAATAACACATCTCACAACAGTCATCTGAAGAATTTGATAAATACTGAATGAAGCTAAATTTCAAGTGCAAAAAGAAAACAGTTTTCCCCAGTGCCATGTGTTAAAATGCCCTTTTGTATAGTTGAGTTACTCTTGGATAAAACCTGGCTCAAAACATGGTCCATGACTTCTCTTCACATACTGTTCACCTTTCTAATTGTATTTAACAGAATAGATTGAAAGTATCAATGAGCTGCGTGAATTCTTAAGAGGAAACACAAACAAACAGTTGCAGTAATCATTAAGTTGCAGTTTCTTTTATATTACAGAGCCAGTGTTGGACATTACATGACTGCGTACCTCGATTAAACTGCACATACAAAATGAGTGCACTTTCCTCCACTGGACAGAAAATTAACGTTTGCACTTTCTTTACATTCCAGAAAATATTAAACTTTGAACACACCAGGACTAAAGTGCATGTGCAAGTTTCATATGTGTACGTTCATATGGTCAGATTATGGAAACTATTGTTGTTTCCACATTAGCAGTTCAATGATCTGATACAGACAGCTAAACGCTTTTATTTTCCAAATATTGTCCTGTAATGTTTTTTTTCTGTAGTTTTAAATGTTTATGTATTTCCTTGTTTTTCTTAATTGGGGTGATTTGTGTTTTTGCAGAGTTTTGAAGCGAGCATTTCATTTCACTGTTGCCCAAAAAAAAAAACAGGAAAAGGAGAAGTAGGTAAAATTTGTGTTAGTTTCGGTGAAATATTAAATTCCTCTGAAGTATTTCAGGAAAAAAAAGCATTAATATTAGTAAAGCAGGTTAGACATTTTTAAAATAATTTTGAAAAACATTTACATACAGTGGTTCAGAGAAATTACCAGTAAAGGTTACTTGAGTGCATCTGAGATAAATCAGTTTTAATATTTCACATTATCCTATTGTAGAAGTGTGCTTAGAATGTTTCTGTTGAACTGTAATCCCGAGTTTTTTTCTTTTTTGTGGAGTGAGTTCGAGTCCTTTTTGTGCTGAAATAGGTCACACTGCAAAGAATCTAAACGAAACAATGAATTATTTCTCGTAGAGTCTTGTGAGACTTCACAGAAAACAGTCACTAAACAAGTTCAGAGAAATGTCTTATTTAAATACATAACACACCCTAATTGGAGCCCTGAATTGCTTGTAAGAAAGTATAAATCTAAAGTTTATTGAAAGAAAAAAAAAAAAAAAAAAAGGTTGGAATTCAAGGTACTTAATAATTTATGTGGCTTACTTTCAGTCTTATTTTTACCAGAAGTTTTGGCCTATTATTTTCTGGTGCGTGTTTCTGATCCATAATCCGAGAAAAAAAAAACATCACGCACAGGCAACCATGCACACTGAGTCCGATCCATTTATTTTCCTATTTATTGCAAAAATTCACACTGTGAAAGAATTTGGAATTATCATCGAGCTGTAACAATGATCGTGTGGTTCTTTTACAATGTGAGAAAAGGAAAAAAAAAAGTCTCTGGGTCCATCTGCCTCTGTAAACAAGTCAGGAGAGTCCCACCTGCAGGTTTGATTCACTTCTAGCTTTAGTGGCACCACACTTCGAAAAGAAAAACACAAATTTCCTCAAAGCAATTGATCCTGAGATCACGCTGACAGAGGCAGACACACACTCACACAGATACAAGTCTTCATTCATCATCTAAACACAGCCCAAAATGACAAAAAATGAGAAAATGTAACGTTGCAATCAGCCTATGGCATCCCTGAACAGTCAAACAACCCTGGAAACAACTTGGACGGACGCAAAAAAAACGCAGAAAATTGAACGTCCTGAAAAAGTATGACGAATGCAGTGACTGAGTTTTGGCGTCAGTGAGCAAAGGTGATTGACATAACGTGGGGTCAAATTTTTTTGTTTAGTTGCGTCAATTTCAGACGACATAGACAGACTCACTGTACACTGCAAAAACTGAAATCTAAGCAAGTCATTATGTCTTATATAAAAGATTCTTGTTATAAGACATCTTCTAATTTCAAGAAACTCCCCGGGCGAATTCGTCTTATCCTATTGGCAGATTTTTTTTGACTTGTTACAAGCAATTCAGACCTCATTTTTGTCTTAAAAAAACTTGAAATAAGACATTTTTATGACCTGGTCTGGTGAATGTGGCTCAAATTAAGAACAATAAGACAATTTTTTACTACAAATAAGACATAATGACTTGCTTAGATTTCCGTTTTTGCAGTGTACAAAGACCTTTAGACGAACTTTCTGATTTTGGAGTTTTTTGCAGTTGTGCATTTAAGCTTTAATCATGTTCTGTGAATGGTTTGCACACTAATTTAAATTAACTCTTCAGTTCTCTCTTCCAGCTTCAGTGACCTGACAGACACAGGCCCCTCTCTAAAGCCCGTTCTGTGTACTCTTTGTGGACATGCTTCTGCTGGGCAGCTGACTGACGGATATATGTTTCCTCAACCTTGGGAAACGTTTCACCAGCATCTGCCTGAAGTAGTTCTGAAACTTTTTCCCCACAAATGTGTAAAAGATCGGGCTGATGCAGAAGTAAACGTAGGTCATGTTACGAGTGACGTGGAGGGCTTTAGCGTATCTCTTTGACTGCTCACAAGTCATCCCTGCTTGTTCGGCTTTTTCTTGCATCAGTGCTGCGATGTTGTACGGGGTCCNACAGCGTAGCGATGGCTTCTCATTCGAGGCGCACCCAGCGAGTACACCACCGCGATGTGTCGGTCAAAGGTCAAAAGAGTGAGAAAGAGGACCGAGCTGTAGAAGCCCAGGTAGTAGACGGCGCCGACAAGCTTGCACATGGCGTCGCCAAAGATCCAGTTGGAGAGCTGCTGGTAGACCGCCAGGAAGGGGAGACTGGACACGAAGATGAGGGATGACAACACCAGGTTCAACAACAAGATGTTGGTGACGGTGGTCAGTCTCTCAAACCTGAGGGACGATTGTTTAAAGATACACAAAGAGAGAATATAATGTATTTAACGACCATACTTAAAAGCATTTTTTTCTTTAACACAAACAATGCCAGGGACATATTTCCTTCCCTTCAAAGTAGCTAATGTGGAATCTTTTCCAACCCTATGTGTTTGAGCTGAACCCTGACATGGTTTCATATCAGTGTTGGAGACAAGAGTGGAGGAAGAAGAGTTGACAGAGTGGAGGTAACTCTTAGGGGGCTAACATGTTGGAAGTTTACCTCATGGAAAGCTCCTGCTGTGCTCTCTGTGGGGTGAAAGAACAAGAAGCTTCCAGAATGACTGCATGTTATACTTTTACTCGGTTTGACATCCAAATAACATCTGTCAAAGTCTGTCAGAGCCACTCAGTCCACACTGCCTCCACTAATACCAGGATCAGGCAAGAGGATAAATACTTCAACTCTGGACAATATTCAATGACCCTGCTCATTATAGCCTTAATACTGTATACACCATTTTTCTTTACTTATTTACTGCTTTTTGTACACATCCACAGCTTTTTTTGTCACTGTTGTTGTTTTTCCTGGTTACAAAATAGGATTTTATTGGTTTCTTTTTACTTCTGCAATATGTTCTGAAAATGTACTTTTTTTTCATTTTAGAAGACTTATGGTATTACTCCAACCATGTAATTAGGTTAATAAAGTCTTTTTTGATTTTGTTTTTGTTTTTTTTGCTAAAGGGTAGGAAAAATAAGCATAAGCTTCAGCCTACATCCTTTTGATTAGCTTCATCCATTATGTGACATTTGAATCTATTATATATTTGTTGTGGGTGGTTAAATGCTAATCGAATAAAATTTGAATAAAAAAAAAATAATAATAATAATAAAAATATAAACTGCTGCTGCATATTAACATATTCATTTATTCATTATTTATTTGTTTATTTATTCATTTACTTACGTATTTACCTTTGTAATTTCCACGATTGTCACTCCTGTGCACTTTTTGTTACTGGTCAGGATATATATTCACTTTCTGCTAATACATATATTTGTCCTTCTCTGCTATTCATTCGATAATTATAAATATTGATTTTTCAAGTAACCCCAGTCCTCTTTGTTTCTTCCTGCACTGTACTTCTTGCAGCATTTTCACTTGCAGAATTTGCGCTTTATCTGTAGCCTATAAAAAAAACTATACAAACAGAGTTGTGTCCTGTATTCACCTGCTACATAGAGAATGACTATTAAGTCTGTCTTAGTCTAAGTTTAGGTTAAGAAGCATTGAATAGATCAGATTTTTGTTACCTGAAAGATTAGAAAACAGAAGTTATGGATGTTCAAAAGTAACTGATTTCTTATCTCCCTCTTGTGAGCCTCTCTCCTGTGGGGTGCCCCAGAGCTCCATATTGGGTCCCCTCATATTCTTTATATAATCCCCCCTGGGGCAAATTATACCCAATCATGGCACAGGTTTCTGCTGTTATGGTGATGAGACCCAGCTGTGTGTTCCTCGATCAACAGATGTAACCAACATAATCTCCTGTCTGCTGGACATGCAAAACTGGATGTATGATTTTTTTTTTTTTTTTTTTTTTTTTTAAAACAACTTAACTCTAAATCTGTGCTGATCACTTTCATCACTGATCACTGCTCCTCTTACTGTAACTTTTTAATCAATTCCTTTGCTTTTGTGGTTGATTTGTGTTTTTTATTGTTTTGAATATGCCTGTGATCTCAACAACATCAAAAATTAGGGGAACTTCAATGTCTAATTTTGGAAATGAATGTTTCAAATAAAAATTTAATTTGAAATGAGTTTGAGAAATGATTATATGATTTTACTGCTTGTTTTTAAAGCCCTTAATGGTTGGGCCCCTGCTTGCATTGGTGGCTCATTTACTCCTGGTTGTTGCCTGAGACCCAACAACAGGATCCTACTAGTGGTTCCTGACCCCAGACTGGTCACTGAAGGTGACCAAACCTTTGCTGTTTGGGCTAAAAAAAAAAAAAAAAAAAAAAAAACTTTTTGCCTGAGGATCTTGGAAAGGCGGGGGTTTAAATGTTTTATTTATGGGTTCGTAGTTATAGTTTGTTTTATTGTCGAGCAGTAACTTTGTTTTGAAAGGTTCCATACAAATAAGGCTGGAATGATTGATTGATTGAATTTTACTGAACATGCAAAGTGCAAATTTATATTACAAACATTGGGCCTCATTCACTAATAAATGCGTAGAAACGTTCGCACTCCCCGCACGAAATGGGACAATACGCAAAATCACCGTCGGATTCACGACACATGCGCACCAGCCATTTTTGTTCGCATCACCGTGCGTATATTAGTGAATTAGAATCATTCTAAATCCACAGGCGTGTTCCTGCATCCTGAAATTAACATAAACCACGCCTCAATTCATCCATATAAGGACATCTGTTCAGAGGTTCAGAGGGAGGAGCAGTCTTCCTTTAAGTCCGTGTTGCCAGTGTCAACCTCGCAGCTCGTTCTCTCGGTGTCTCACCAGAGACTCGTCTGCAGACGCTCGTCCTGACCGGAGAGGTGATAAATGATCAGCTGATTCTCCTGGTGCTGAGGGAGATCGTACCGTGTTTCCGTAACATAAACGACACATTAAAACAGCTGCTGGATATCAAACAGGTAAATAAATCTGAGTGAACAGCTGAGCTGTGTGTGCGTCATTTGCTCAGAAAATGTTAAAAATCATAAGAAGACGCCAATTATTTTACGTCTTCATTCAGTTTGCACAACTTTATGAAACTGTTTGTCAGAGCAGTCGATGATTTCATCAACATAAAATAATGTGACATTCTGATATGCACATGATTATATTTTTAATCTAAACTTAGTATTTTATTTCAGATTCATTATTATAAGCATGATGAAGATGAAAATGTGTCAGTTTCATGGTTATTTAATAAATTTAGCCAATGCGCAATTTTTAACCAATGAATTCTATTTAAGGCTTTTTTATTTTACTGAAAGTAGTTTTAAAATGTTATGTTTTTAGTGGAAAGAGTCTGTGTTTTTAGTTTTTTAGGAGGCTGATCATTCATTATTTGTGCTTATGCATGGTCTGAGGCAGTTCTAAATTTGTTCGCAAAGTAAGAAGAAATTCAGGTAAGAAAACATTGATGAATCACAGGTTTGTGCGTCAAACATTCGTACGCATGGTTTAGGCACGAATTTGTGCGTACGAACGTTTTGTGAATGAGGCCCAATAAGAGTGAACTTGACAATGAATTCCTGATGAAAATCCATTAAACAGTCTTGAAGCTCCTGCTATTCAAGTTTGTAGAAAGCTCCTGTTCTGTTAGAGAGTATTTAACCTTTGTGATAAACCACATCCATGCCCACAAATGTAAGAGCTATAGGTGATATAGTTTTATGGTATTTAGTTGTGATGAACAGCTTCATCAGTGGTAGCTGATTGACATTTGGATAGATTCAGTCAATAAATCAATTCAAAAAAGTAATAACACATTGAGGGCAGTTAAGGGAAAAAATCAAGAGGTTTAACAGTTTCAAACTGAAAACTGAAAAGTTTGGACACACCTTCTCATTCTCATTAATTTTTTTGCAATTTTCCAGACTGACTGACTTCATTTCTTAAAGTAATGATGATCACTCATTTTTCTTTAGTTAGCTGATTGGTTCTCGCCTTCATATGAATTTTAACAGTTGTCCAATAGGGCTGTTGGCTGTGTATTAACCTGACTTCTGCACAACACAACTGATGGTCCCAACCCCATTGATAAAGCCAGAAATTCCACTAATTAACCCTGATAAGACACAGGTGTGAAGAGAAAACCATGTCAGGTGATGACCTCTTGAAGAATGCCAAAAGTATACAAAGCAGTAATCAGAGTAAAGGGTGGTTATTTTGAAGAAACTAGAATAGAAAACATGTTTTTGGTTATTTCACCTTTTTTTAAGTACATAACTCCACATGTGTTGTCTACAATGCAAATAGTCATGAAACTAAAGTCAACACTTTGAATGAGAAGGTGTGTCCAAACTTTTGGCCTGTAGTGTACATGCACAAAGTGTGTTCAATCCAGAGTCTTAAGGTTTGTGATATGATGAGGTCTACTCACCGATGAATGATCACCAGAACCAGTGCGTTGCCAAAGACGCTGAAGAAAAAGATGAAGTAAAAGAGGCTGGACATATAGGCTCCCAGAAGATTTTCAGCGTCCACATTACAGGGTCCCACAGGCTCTTCATTGCCATAAAACGCTTCATAGTCTATTGTTGTTGTTTTTATATCTGCTCTTGTTGTTGTTGCTTTGATGTGTGCTGTTGGTGAATCCATCTCAACTTCAGTAATTTAAAAAAAGAGAAAACAGAAAAACAATAGGATGAGTTTGAATTAGTAAAATGATTGACTTTGATATTGATAATTTAAGAGCTATTAATACAGTCTCTTGGAAACAGCACTTAAAGTGAGTACTGTGGAGATGCACCAGGGAATAAAGCAGATGTTTGTGGGATGGAGAGTCAAACTAACATAAAGTGACTTACCACCTGGCCGGCAGAGAAGCTGCCACTTGTCGTCTGAGTATGAAGGCAACAGCTGTCTGAGTCACACTGAGTTCAAGTCACTCCAGGAAAGTCATAGGAAGGAAGTATCACTGAAGTGTGTGTGCATCTGTGTATCTGTAAGTGGGAGGGATTGGCTATGATTCTGCAAGCACACTGTGGCAACACACACCCTCTGAATCATGGCTTGTTCAGCTCAGGATTTAAAGATGTATTCACACAGATGAAGCAAGAGACAGTTCAAGTTATTGAAGGTGCAAGTACTTGTGCATGTGCATCACTAAACATGGATCCAATTTTAAAAAAGGGTCTGTAAGTATGTCAAAATTATGATACTGACAGTTTACCCATGGGAATTAACACAGAAGAGTTTATCTTCACAGGACTTGGAGCCCCCAGTGAGCATAAATGTTTATCTATGTGAGGGACTTGTTCTCAAAGGCAGACGTAGTTCACATTTTTTTAAGTGTACAAGGCACTTTTCAATCTGTCAGTGAAGAGCTGAACAGCTGCTGGTCCATAGTAGTTCCTGAGGGGGCAGTAGCTCAGTCCGTTGGGACACTATACAAGCAGAGGGTTGGTGGTTCAAGTCCTGGCATGGACTTCAATGTTGTCAGCACAGTTTTCAAGGTAACGAGCCCCCAGCGGCTCAGAGTATGTGCTGATGGTGCACAATCTGTCTTTTTTCTCTGCTGTGATCTATTTATGTGTTTTATTTTGTAGTAATTTGGACTCTGGAGCTGTTTTTGTGTTCTCCAGCATGTGATCTGAGAGAAACATCCTTTCATTCAGCTGTTTATTTGGTATTCAGATGATTCAGATGATACACTGCCTGGCCAAAAAAAAAGTCACCACCAAAAAAAAGGTCACACACTCTAATATTTCATTGGACCACCTTTAGCTTTGATTATAGCTCACATTCGCTGTGGCATTGTTTCCATAAGCTTCTGCAATGTCACAAGATTTATTTCCATCCAGTGTGTCATTAATTTTTCACCAAGATCTTGTATTGATGATGGTAGAGTCTGACCCCTGCACAAAGTCTTCTCCAGAACATCCCAAAGATTCTCAATGGGGTTAAGGTCTGGACTCTGTGGAGGCCAAATCCATGTGTGAAAATGATGTCTCATGCTCCCTGAACCACTCTTTCACTATTTGAGCCCCATGAATCCTGGCATTGTCATCTTGGAATACGCCCGCGCCATCAAGGAAGAAAAAAATCCATTGATGGAATAACCTGGTCATTCAGTATATTCAGGTAGTCAGCTGACCTCATTCTTTGAGCACATACTGTTGCTGAACCTAGACCTGAGCAACTGCAGCAACTCCAGATCACTGCTCCCACAGGGAAGCACAGTAGGCACTAGGCATGATGGGTGCATCACTTCACCTGCCTCTCTTCTTACCCTGATGCGCCCATCACTCTGGAACAGGGTAAATCTGGACTCATCAGACCACATGACCTTCTTCAGTCCCAATCCCTTGAGTTCCCTTCTCATTGTGCATGTGGAAATGCTCTTACTTTCACTATTAAACATAGCCCTGAGTTCTACTGTTGTTTTTCTACCATTTGATTTGACATTTAAGTGATCGCCGATCATGATCATTCAGGATTTTTTTCCGGCCACATTTCTTCCTGGAAGACGATGGGTCCCCACTATCCTTCCAGTTTTTAATAATGCGTTGGACAGTTCTTAACCCAATTTTAGTAGTTTCTGCATCAATCTCCTTAGATGTTTTCTCTGCTTGATGCCAATGATTTGACCCTTCTCAAACAGACTAACATCTTTTCCACGACCACAGGATGTGTCTTTCCACATGGTTGTTTAGGAAATGAGAAGCAACTCATTGCACCAGTTGGGGTTAAATAACTTGTTGCCAGCTGAAAGATAATCGCCCATGCAGTAATTATCCAATAGGAGGCTTGTACCTATTTGCTTAGTTAAATCCAGGTGGTGACTTTTTTTTTTGGCCAGGCAGTGTAGATGTCACTTAAAGGTGCTGTTGAACAATCCATAATCCTCAGTGTTTTTCTGGTATAAAGACTCCATTTCCTATGAGCACCGTCACCCACTGTTATAAAGACATGACTCCTGCCAAGGTATGTTAAAGAGAGCAGAACTTTATTTTAACTGTATGTTTCTTTGTCCAAGTCAACGTTTCAAAGTGACAAGTTAATGTATTTATTTGTAGCTGCATAGAGTTATTTTTTAAAAGAAGACAATCAAACTGTATAGACTGAGTTTGTAGTTCAGTGTCCAGAAGGTAGGCAGACTATCTGTTTCATGTTCCTCACAGCCTGGTGCTCTGAGACATGTCAATAATGTGTAATGTTTGTGACTCCTGGTTATGTCCTACCAGTTCTCATCTACCAACTCCAACCTCACCAAGCAGAGCAAACATAACCTGGCTCTTCATTTTATTGATAGACTCTCAGGTTTGAAGAGATCACTGCAGAATAACTGCTGCATGTGGGTTGGATTGAACATATAAACAGCTTAACCCCAGTTTAAACCAAGTCATGTTGACTTTTTATTTTCTTGTGTGGTTTAAAATTTCATATGTGACAGGGCTTTAGTTTCTGTCCTATCACTTGGTTTTACTTGTAAACAAGACGTCATGCATGTGAATCTCTAGGTGGTCTTGTTGAGTCTGTATGGAATAGAAGTGCAACCTTTTCTCTAGACTGGAAGGAAGACGAGGGTGAATTCCAATTCCTGTCTTAACCCTCAATCTTAACCCTCAATCTCAAAATGCGCGCTCCCGCGAAGTGTAAGTGCTGTCCCCATTCTCAGAATGTTAAGGTTGAGGGGCAAGTTTGAGGCTGTATCTCCCTCAATACTGAGATTTTCTGAGACCACCCTTGGGACTAAGGGACATCCAGAATGCATTGCACATTTCAGCAGATAAACATGGCGTCTTAAGCCTCGTTTCCACCAGGCAGTCTGGTACAGATCAGTACACTTTGGTAAGGGTCAGATCAGTAAAGCCTGATCCTGTGCGCATTTCCACAGCCAACCGTACCCTGCTTGATGGGCCTGATGTCAAGAGCTGCGTCAGCTACGTGCTGCGTGACGTCACTGCAGCGCTCTGAGCGCGACACAGTCTACCCTGCGAATAAATACAAGGAAAAAGAAATTTGTGGCATTGTAAACAAATAGAAAGATGGAGGACATCCAGCAACTCTCCTACTTTGTGATCAGCTGTGGCTCTTTATTCCATAACGTAATGAAGCTTTGTTTCAGGAAAGGCTGCGTGTGGGGTTGTGTGTTGTTCTTTATTACTGCACAGGAAGTTACCAATCTTTTGACCAATCAACGTACTGCAGTGATTATAGCCCCACCCCTGGGGCTGGTTTGGAGCGGCTTGGAACCCCAACGGAAGGGTACTGAAAAGTGGAGCGGTACAGGTCGCTTATTAGGGGACCCGTCCCGCTTTTAGTCTATGGAAACGCCACGAAATGCGTGCAGTACCGAGACGAACCGAACCGATCTGCTTGGTGGAAACGATGCCAAAGAAGGCGAGCTACAAATGTATTTTCTTTTTTAATGAAGCTATAAATATTATGAAAATCATTGTATTATCTTAGTTTAGACCCATTTTTATGGATTATTTACCTCATTGTTGCATAACATTTGTTTTTATTTTATGATCTTTTGTCAATAGCGGCCGGTGTGTTGTTCCTATCATTGAAGTTAGTAAACATTACAAAATGGTCATTTTTCTCCGTGGTAATGTAGTTGTTTATCAAGATAGCAGCCCTTTATAACATGCTTGTACCGATAATGGTATAAGATGACCGGGCTAATCTCAAATAGATGCCCAAAGCCCACGAAAAAGACATACACACAGGTGCAGACGGCATTGTGGCTGATCCTGTTAATGCCTCCGCTTCCTTCTTCTTCTTCTTCTGAATTGAGAGACTGAACGCCGCTTTGCCATAATGCTACCCCCCACAGTCTGAAGATGTATCTGCATTTAAGGGGTGTCCCATTTCTAAGTCACAAAATAGCCCTTAACACTTGGTTTTGAGGGCTACTAAGATTGAGGGTTGAGCTTGAGGGTTAAGGAAGGAATTGGAATTGGGCCTGAATAAACAAATCTTTTTAGGGATCATGTTTGATTCTTGTTTCATTGATAAAGACCACCTCAGGGCGTTCATGTGTCTGAATCATTCTTTAGTTTTAAGTGGAGTTTCAAACACTGAGGACGTAAAGACAGAAGCAGTGTAACCTGGTATGACCCATTACTGCAGAGGAGCCATGAAAACAGTGGCTCCTAATTGTTGCTGACTGGCTTTCTGTATCAGATGGATTATGTCATATACATCCTGGGTAATGGTCTCAAAAGAATTTCAGTGAATGTAGTTAATGTGTCAGATGTTCACAGAGCATGTGCTTTTTTTTTTCTTTAAAAAAAGGTTGTTAACAGGGGCATTAGGGTGATTTCCCTCCATTGAAAGTACAGTCATTTTTTAAAAGCACGGCTCCCTCGTGAGTGATATTAACTCCCCTTTCAACACTCAGGTTTACTGAGCAGCACAGATGCCTCTTTGTGTGTGTGTGTGTGTGTGTGTGTGTGTGTGTGTGTGTGTGTGAGGTTCAATGAGTGCAGGAGAAATACTATAGAGTGGGATTTGCACTGTTAGTGTCGTGCTTAAGACATGTTAACAATCTCCAATGAGCTAGAAAAGGATCAGTGCTCACTCGCTGAACCCAACACACATCTGTGTCCAGGGATTTGGTCGAACAATCCAACTGTTCTGTCTCCGGATCAATGTTTGCAAGTGCATTATGGGATTATTTTAAATGCAGGTTTAGTGACTGTGCAGCAAAATACAGAAGTAGGGAGCAAACAAAAAGAGGAAAAATGTGAAAGAAAAAGGGAAGTATTACATTACTTTACACACTGTGTTTTCAGTTATTGTTAAAAAAGTAAGCTTGTTTTTGGCTCATATCAGTTGCTCAAGAGACAGCTTTCATAAACACAAAAGGCAATTAATTTAGTTTCATTTTTCAAAAGAAATCAGGTAAACTAAAAACAGCAAACCTGAATAAATAAATAAAATAAAATCCCAGAGCAAGGAAGTTGTGCTGGTGTTGTGGAGGATTAGAAGCAGATTTGGGTGTTAAATGACTACTTTGGGGCCAGATGACAGTTTCAGTGGCACTGACTGATCACTTTTAATTGAGCATCTCGTTCACTTCAGTCCCTGCTGGTTAAGTTTGACTGAGATAAGCAACTGAGCAGAAGTTTTAAAAAAAAAAAAAGAAAATCCTCTCTACCAGTACGTCGGATGATTTATTCTTGCTGGCACGTTTTGTCCATTGTACTGACTGTAAACGTTCTGGGCTGCAGCTGTGTGTGCTTTAGCAGACAGGGAACTGAACTCCTCAAACATTTTGTGTTTTCTGATTCTCTGGCAGAGTGGAACAAACTTCAGAATTTCAAAAAAAAAAAAAAGTGTTTTGAAACAATGCCTTATAAGTGTGGAAGTGACACAGAGTTTAAGATGTCAGTAAAGTGAACGTGGAGGGTCAGAAGCTCCAGGAAATCAGTCAAACTAGTCTTCCAGCTCATTCTGTTCAGTTTTTGAGTGATGCAACGGTACATTCTTAAAAAATCTCTGTGAAAACATTCCAAAATATTGAGGTTAGAAAAATTATTGATATTCAAAAAAGGGCTATGCTCCTGAGTCTTAGAGCACAAGTCTATTCCTAGAAAGATGTTGAATACTGGGTGCTCAAAATAGTAATCCTTAGGAGAACAAGTGGTTTTCAAAAATCTGTTTTTTATTTATTCATCTGTTTATTTTATTATTTCAACCCTGAATCATTTCAAGGAAACTATTATTAAAATTACAATAATGTTGTGGATGTCTGAATAGTCACTGAATCAGTCCTTACTGTAAAAAAAGTGTATTCAAGGCAAAAACAGGAGCAGGAATTAATAAGGGAAGCAATGGTGCTTCCACAAAAGCTTTGTTTGTTTGGGCAATAAAAGCTTACATGGTCTCAATAAGAAAATAAAATTGTACTGACACAGGTCTCCTCTCATACATGGACACGTGACCATGTTTTGAATTCTGGTACCTGAGCGTATGAGCATGAGACATAGAGCATTCTGTGAAGTTATTCTTCAGTTTAGGTTTCACAAATAAGAAGATACACTGCAAAAACTGAAATCCCAACAAGTCATCATGTCTGATTTGTGGTAAAAATTCTCTTATTTTTCTTGATTTGAGCCACAATCACCAGACCAGGTCATAAAAATGTTTTATTAGAAGTTATTTAATGACAAAAATAAGCTCTGAATTGTTTGTAACTGAAAAGGGGCTGCACAGAAAGAGGGTTGCCAGTTCGATTCCCCATTTGGGCAAGGTGTGCCTTTTTGGAGTTTGCATGTTCTCCCCTGTACATGTGTGTGAATAGTTGTTTGATTCTGTGTCAGCCCTGCGGTTGGCTGGCGACCAGTCCAGGGTGTACCCTGCCTCTCGCCCAATGACAGCTGGGATAGGCTCCAGCCACCATCGACCCTGAATAGCAGGATAGACGGTTAAGAAAATCGACGGATGGAAGTCGAAAAGGGTTTCTTGTATTATGACATCTTTCTAATTTCAAGAAACTTCACTGTTACGTTTCTCTACGACTTGAATGACTGTGAATGACAGTGATTCTAGTCAAGGAAACTAACAAAGAAAAACATACACCTCAAATTTACCAACACAAAATGACCGCTAGGTTCTAAAAGATGGAGTGGAGGTTTAAAAACTACTCCTCCATCCACTGATTCTACCAGAATTGGTAGACACCAACTAAACAAATGGCCTGCTGTGATTTTGATTTCTCAAAAACAAAAAGCTTGAAAACCTTACACCAAAATCTCAACACCCTCCTTCCGCCCCACAACAAACACACAAAACTTCTCAAAATCACACACACATACACAGAGCAACCAACTGAAGGTGTTGGCAGTCTGAGTGTCACACACTAAATGAGGGAAAGCCACCCCTTTTAAAAGATAGCCTGGCTGGAGAGCACAGCTGGGTGTGATGAGGGCAGGTGCTCTGAATGATGAGCTCATTAGGAGCTCTGGGAGTCCAGGAAAACCTGCAGACTACCAGGCAAACCTGCAGACTACCAGGCCCCATCTGTAACAAAAGCAACATTTTTCTTACCCCACTGACAGATTTTTTTTGACTTGTCACAATCAATTCAGACCTCTTTTTTTTCAATAACTTTCAACAAGGCATTTCCTGGACTTAACAGTAGACTGTAGCTCATATCAAGAACAATAAGACAAAAGTAAGACATAATGACCTGCTTAGATTTTATTTTTTGCAGTGTACTTCATTAGTATGAAAACCTGAGAAGATACTGGATGATTTCACTTCACCCTCTTTGCAGGAAGGTGTATTACTGCACTGATTCTGTACAAAAGTTTGTTTTAACCCTCTATGGCATGGTGTTGCCCTGCTTTTACACTGTCCCTTTCAATTTTCAAATAATTTTTATTTCAAATACGATCCAACAAGAAGCTTATTTTACCAAAAATATGGGGGTTTCAGTGGATGGCATGTTTCATGGGGGTGGGGGTTCCTTTTTGGAGACGAAATCGCACTGGGCTCATCCCCATGAATTGGCACACTTAGCACTCTTTTTTAACCTGGTTAAACAAAAAAATTGTCACAAAGAAAAACATGTACATGTAGATGTGTAAGTAAAGTAGATTTTTTTGTCATTTGGAGACAAATTTTCATTCAGTTAATTTCCTACAAGTATGCTTTTTGGTTTGTTGCCCCAGGGCAACGTTGTGCAGTTAGGCCACTATTATTGGGGCAGCCATTCTATAACAGTGGTACTCAGCTGTGGTCCCAGATAAAGCCTTGTGTAAGAAACCTGTTTACAGGGACCAGATAAATTTTGGTGACAGCCTTGGAAACCAATATCTGTGCTGCACCCCGAACACAACCCTCAGAGGGACCCTTCATTGGGCCCACGCTTTCAGGTTGTCTCAAACCCACACCTGTCCCTCTGCTACTGAGTAGACTTTAGACCACCTCAAAAATCTTCTGAAAAATAGACAAGCCCCTCCCTTTGAAACCCAGACTGAGGAGACTCTCATGGTGCTGCACCCACTGCCCTACTGTATACCCAGCCTGGGTCAGCTGCTCTTTGCTGTCCCACACTGAGCTGCCTAATGGCTTGTCAGGACTTTTTTTGGCAAACAAAAAGTCCACAGCTTTCCTAACCACCAGTACCTTACAGCTGCTTTCAGAGAACTCTGAACCAGCGAGTCCAAAAGTCCTCCTTCAGTCTGATGACTTCCTTCACTGCTGATGTCTGCTGATGGGTTACCGTAATGACAGACACCAAAGGCCCTCAGGCCACAACCTGAAGTGGTCTTTTCCACAATGAAGACTTTAAATATGACCCAAAGGGGTCCATGTCACCAATCTCTAAAAAGATGCAGGAAAATCCTTTCAAAGGTGGAGCTGAAGTACCGCAAACAGGGACCTCTACTTTGGGATTCTATCAGAGCTCCGTCATCCAACAATAACGCTTTTAGGTTCAGATGAACATGCACCCTTCCACTTCTTTAAGGGGTGGTTTTTGGTGCCCATACTTCACTTTTTTTAAATTATATTTCTCACATACTGACAAATTGAAAGAGACAAAATATTAAAATGTTTCCATGTGCATCAGTAGTGGCCTGGATAATTGGGAAATTAATCAGATACTTATCAAATAAATACAAATTAATTAGTTAGGCAATGTATAGGTACAAAACAAAATAGATTTTGTATGCTTTGCTTGTTTTGTTTTAATTTTGTACATACTATAAATCAACAAGATTTCAGTACCCTTATTGCACAATGTTGCCCTGGGGCAATAAACCAGTTCCTGGGGTGGGTGGGTGGGGGTAATACATTTTGTTGATTCCTCAGTTCGGGCCCAAATGCTATAAAATGGTGTGCTGTAATATCTTTTTCCCAAAAAAATAACAATTCATGCTATAGAGGGTTTTAACATTATTTAAATTGATTTATGACTTAATTCTTGCAAATATATGACTTTGTTCTACTCAATTCAAGATTATTTTTGCAAATTAACATTTTTTTAAAGTGTCTTAAATTATTAACTGTATAATAAGCAGGATAATGTAAGGTTAAGGAGTAGTTACACCCTGTTGGGGTTCTCTAGCTCACAACGTCCTACTAACCAAACACTAGCCTTTACATAAGCACAGCAGAGTTTGTATGGACTTTGAATCAGACAGGTGTAAAAGCAGGTTTAGACTGAATCATCAGTTTAAATGTTGATGGGATCAGAAAAGATAAAGTAAAGTCTAATTGTGTGTAATAATATATCAGTAATCATAAATCAAACATATATTAACTGATACAATGACTGGAATGAGTCCACCTGTGGGATTATTTCTGAGCTCGTCATCTCTCAGGTATCAGAGACTGTGGCTGGATCCTCATGGATGGAAAAACACCTGGGGGGACGTGTCCTTCATCTATCGAAGCAGGTTTTGTTTTCTTCACTGAGATGATGCTCCCCTCAGCACCACACTCCTTATTTTATTTTCTCCTTTTCACAGCCCACACCTTCCTTGTTCTTTCATGAACACACACACTAACATGACCAACTTGCTGAATGACACAAGAAGGAAACAAACACATGTAAATACACTGCCTGGCCAAAAAAAAAAAAAAAGTCGCCACCAGAAATAAAAAAAGGTCACACACTCTGATACTTTGTTGGACCACCAGCACGCATTCATGCATTGTTGTTCTTGTACAGTAGGCACTAGGCATGATGGGTGCATCACTTCACCTGCCTCTCATCTTACCCTGATGCGCCCATCACTCTGGAACAGGGTAAATCTGGACTCATCAGACCACATGACCTTCTTTCATTCCTTCAGAGTCCAATCTTTATGCTCCCTAACAAACTGAAGCTTTTTTTCCGGTTATCCTTACTGATTAGTGGTTTTCTTAAGGCTACACAGCTGTTCAATCACAATCCCTTAACTTGCTTTTGCATTGTGCGTGTGGAAATGCTCTTCCTTTCACTATTAAACATACTCCTGAGTTCTACTGTTGTTTTTCTTCCATTTGATTTGGCCAAACATTTAAGTGATCGCCAGTCATGATTATTAAGAATTGTTTTTTCTTCTTGAAAGATGATGCCCACCATCTTTCCAGTTTTTAATAATGCATTGGACAGTTCTTAACCCAATTTTAGTAGTTTCTGCATCAATCTCCTTAGATGTTTTCTCTGCTTGATGCCAATGATTTGACCCTTCTCAAACAGACTAACATCTTTTTCACTACCATAGGATGTGTCTTTCCACATGATTGTTCAAGAAATAGAAGTTACTCGATGCACCAGTTGGGGTTAAATAACTTGTTGCCAACTGAAAGATAATCGCTCATACAGTAATTATCCAATAGGAGGCTTGTATTATTACTATTTGGATAATTAAATCCAGGTGGCAACTTTTCTTTTTGGGCCAGGCAGTGTATATCCTGTTGTAGTTGCTAGCTTTGAGGTTAGAAGTTCAATTAGGACGGATAAAGTCAACAATGAAAGACAATCAGCTCATAGAAAGTCAGTTTATCAGAGTTTATTTCAATACAAAATCATTTTACAGGCAAACTTATAATGCAATGTGTTTGGAAAATCTCACAAATATATATAAAAATACCTTTGTAAACACTGCATTCTTCCAGCATTTAGATATAATACATCATCAAAACTTTAAAAAGGTTATTTACTTGGTGCATGTTTTATGTTTATAATATAAATACACAGCATAGACAAGGACCTTTTTTTCGTTTTAACCATCAAAGGTGATCTAATCACACTATAAAGTCCAACTTAACATTTGAAATGAAACTTATCATGTCTCCATCTGCACAGGAAAGTGAACTTTCCCACAGCTCTGACTGCAGAGATGATGGTTAGTGATAGGCTAATACCTTATGTGACGAAACCAAAGTTTATTTAGATAAAAACAAATACTGGCAATACTGCGTCAAAACAAACCACAGCTACATCTTTCAGTCACAGCATTAAAACTGTATTCAGCAGAAAACAGCAGCAGTAAAGGAAAGCAAGAATAGTTTGATAGAGCTACAAAGAGCCTGGCTAAAAAAAAAAAAAAAATAAAAAGTCGACTCTTAGGTCAGAGAAATCCTTCTGTCTCAGATTAACTGTCAACTTCAATAATTTCACTTTCCTCTGGTCATCGTGTGCCTCTTAATTCACCAGAGCTGATTTAGTAAAAGGCCAAGTCAGCGAACTGCTCCTTTGCATAGGCATTAAGTTAAAATAAAACCTACTGTAAGCATGCTGTGACCAAACAGGAAGTCATCTGTAGTTTGAGCAGAATAACTTTCTGTTAATAAAGAGTCATTCAGAGGTCTGAGCAGAAGGAAAAGCTGCTAACTTGTTGCTCTACAAGGCTCCTGGGACAGTTTCTCTTTCTCTGGCAGAGTTTTCTGTTGACATGTTTGTGTAATCAAGCCTCACCATACATGGAATTTGAAGTTTCTCTTCCTCAGAAACAGGGACCGAAGCAGTTTCCCGCTAATTTACAGACATTTCATCCTAACAGCAACACAATAACAGTCTTCTAAATCTGTGAGAAAAGAGGTGATGTTTATTTTCCTTGGCGATCACACTGCTCAGCCGCTAATTCATGTGGTTTCATGGTTTGGTTTTTGTTCCATGACAAAAAACATAATGCTGTGGGAGCTTCTTGTTGCTAAATCTGGAGCACAAACAGCTGCTCTCTGTAGCTCTGTTCACCTGCTTTTTATAGTGTGTCATTTCTCCACAGAGCTGATGAGACTGAACAAAGGAAAGCTGATTTCCTCTCGGTCAAAACACACATAACTCAGACCAGTTAAGCTGGATAAATCCGCAATTCCAGTATATATATATTTTTTTTTTCCCATTCATTTCAGTGACTACAGTGTAAATTCGGAAGCACTAAGAGGTTTTTTAAATGTCTACATGTTACCACAAGGGTCAAACAAAAAGCAAGGAGCAGTCGAACAGCCAACGATAACACACAACATAACAACAGTCTGAGATAGTCGACCACTTAACATATTTCAAATTCTTACCAGTTTAAGAGAGCAGAAATGATCTTAAATGGAAGTAAGACAGATGAAAGTATGCTCGAACAGAAACAAATGAACAAAGGTTTTTGTCCCATTTACAGTTACTGAGAGTGAAAAAGATCAATAAATAAGTATAAAGTAAGTGTATATTACTCGTACTGGGTAATCAGATATACATAACCATCAGTCCTTCCTTTATTTCACTGAATAACAGTACAGTGGTACCTTAACTTATGAGTGTCCCAACTCATAGGGGAGAGGGGGGGGCTCTTTAATGCTGTCACCCTGCACTTCACAACGCCCCCTCACTGCAAAAACTGATATCTAAGCAAGTCATTATGTCTTATTTTTAGTAAAATTTGTCTTACTATTCATGATTTGAGCCACATTTACTGAACAAGGTCATAAAAATGTCTTATTTCATTTCAACTCTATGTGGAGAGGATAAAATAAGTATGGCACACGGTGGCCCTGAAGTGCAAATCACAATGCAAATCAGAAAACACAACCGCTGTTCAAGTTTATGAACTGTTTGGTGTTTTAACATAATAATAAATGATTCAAACAGTTTCATGCTGTGGCGCTGGGCTTATACAGTCATGGACGGAATATTGGCACCCCTGGAATTACAAATGTTTTTGGTATGAATGTGTTTCTTTCCTTGATGTGCATTGGAAAAACACAAAAAAGGAAGAAAAGAAGCTTAAATTGACATAATTTTACAAAAAACACAAAACATGGGCTGGACAAAATTGTTGGCACAGTTTTAGAATTGTGGAAAAATCATTTAATTTCAAGCAGGTGATGCTTGTTTAAACTCAGCTGTGGTGAGTAACAGGTGCTGGTAATATAGAAATCACACCTGACACCAGTTAGAATGTATAAAAGTTGACTCAACCTTTGTGTTGTTTCTTCACTGCAAAAACTGAAATCTAAGCAAGTCTTTTTGTCTTATTTGTGGTAAAAATGGTCTTATTGTTCTTAATTTGGGCAATATTCACCAAACCAGGTCATAAAAATGTCTCATTTCAAGTTTTTAAAGACAAAAAGCAGGTCTGAATTGCTTGCAACAAGTCAGAAAAATCTGCCAATGGGATAAGAAAAATTTGCTCATGAAGTTTCTCGAAATTAGAAAGATGTCTTAAAACAAGAAACTTTTTTCCTATCCCATTGGCAGATTTTTTTTTTTACTTGTTACGAGCAATTTACACCTCATTTGTCTTTAAATAATTAAAAATAAGACATTTTCCTGGACTTGTCAGTAGAAAGTAGCTTATATAAATAAAAATAAGACAATTTTTGCTAAAAATAAGACATAATGACTTGCTTGGATTTCAGTTTTTGCAGTGTTTGTGTCAGACACTGCAAAAACTGAAATCTAAGAAACCAATCATTGCAGTACGTTCTATTGCACTGTATTAAAATACAACATTTATTATTCTTATTTATAGCAACATCTTTCTTACTTAAATACATGCTAATATGTGTGTGTGTATATATATATATATATATATATTTATTTTTATTTTTTTTGGGGGGGGGGGGTCCTAGTACAGATTACTGACATTTCAATTCATTTCAATGGGGAAAACTGATTTGACATAGTATGCATGAGTAATTTGAGTTTCTTGCTCAATTGTGGAACAAATTAAACTCTTAAGCCAAGGCACCACTGTATACATCAGCATGTTGCATTTATCTGTCAATAATGTACTTATCCAAAGTTTATTTATTTATTTATTTTACTTTTCCTGTCCAGCATCACGACAACAGAATTGTGGTCTGGCTGCCAGAACACATTTTCTTTGTTAAGAGGAGCAAAAATAATTAAAAAAAAAAAACAAACAAAAAACAAAAAAAAAAAAAACAGGTTAACTAACAGTTTTTGGTTTCTGTCTATACTTTTACTTTTTCACATGAGCAAAACCCTTAGTGTCTGAAAGTTTATTGAGTAGTAAACATATTTTAGATATACTATTGTCGTGTAAAGGTCCTTAATAAAGTGAAACATGTTCTAATGTTATTCACTGTGCTTTTTTTTTCTCTTTGTTTTTGTTAAATCAGTCTTTTTCATGTTCCAAATACCAGTGTGATGTTTCCTCATGGAAGTCGTTCTAAAGTACAGATTTTAAAGAGCATGTTTGTCTGTAGCATTACTTACAGTAGTCCATGAATTTAGAACTAAAAACTTTAAGAGTCTCTATTTATGGCCATGGCTTCATGGCTCCAACTTGTCCCCAGTCAAACATTTTCAACATGGAGATGACTTGTGAACAGTAATTGGTTTCATCAGGTGCCATATGAACCTGTTGTTTTCAGTTAGTCATTCTGCTGTGGAGATCAGATGCAGTGAATTGATAAAGACAGGTAAAGTCGAGTTGAGTTTGCCACAGCAAAGATCCACAACAGAAAACACAAAAACAAAAAATAAGGAGAATTTCAAAATATGCTCACAGAACAAGAGGAAAATAAAAGTATGACAAATATATAAGGCTGAAGAAACCTGCAGATGAGGTAAATATGTACGGTAATCCACATGTGGAGTAAGCCATGCAAAATGAGTCTATATATGTGTGAAAAGAAAACAAACATGACAGGTAAAACCAGACGCTGACAGGATTCTTACAACCCTGTGTCACATCATTATGGATTAGCACAAACCCTGGTGCTCCGCGTACAAAAGGTGATAGAAATATGTTTCTCCATCTGAGGGGATTAGATGAACGCACCAGAAGAAATAAATCACCTTAAATCAAACAGAGGGAAATCAGCAGTAGGTCTCATTTGTTCATTAACCCTTTACCCTCGTAGGTTTTTATCTCTCGCTGTGAGCTAACCTCTCATTAGATTTATTGTCATGAAATGTTCTGTACTTTCACATAAACTGCAGATACAATCATTTCTCTGAGGCGGAGCTGCACTCGAGGTAGAAACAACCTCACTGGTTGATGGAAACCACAAAGAAGTTGATATTTGCTAAAGGAAACCACATCCTTCCACCACAGCATGTAGCCTGATTCTCACACACTGCTTTTAAACCTGCAGCTGTATGCAGATTATTTATAACAGAGCAGAAAGATCAAATTAATACTTATAGAATTACTCTCTATGAGGGTTGCTTTGCTACTGCCATGGTAGTTTTTATGTTTTATTGTTACCGTGGGAGACATTTCTCTAAGAGGAGCTCCTCTTTTTATCTTACCTTAGACACATGAGGAGTTCGTTAGGAATTCCTCTCTTTGCATGCGTGTTTTACTGATATATACAGTAACTCCTTCATCAAATATCTGAATTCTACACCAGGTTGGAAGGCTTACATTTCACTCACTTAGTTTCTTTTATAGTTTTCTCAACCAACAAAATGTGCTTAGTGAAAGAATCACTCAGCAATCACAACAACTAGGGGTCATTGCATCACATCCATAGCCTGCACCCTGAATATTCCCTCTCCTTTCCACCAGAGGAATCCAGAGTTCAAACATATCAAAAGTGTTGTTGTTTCATCAAATTATTCCAAGTGGTGAAATTTCTCCTGTAAAGTCCGTTGTTTGTCTTTCTGTCGTGTCCGTTCTCATCAATAACAGCAGCTTCACAGTCTTAGAGCATTTCCTCCTCAATGTCAATCTGACAAAGCTGCAAGATGAATGCGACCCCATCATTTTCTGTTGAGTTTTCATTCCAGGACAGCTTGTGATAGCCAACAAGTGCTCCCTGTTTGACTGGCCAATAGTGGTCTTAAAGCAGTACTACGGAGGATCGCCGCTTGACCGAGAACTCAACTACCCATAAGCCCTAGCGCGCGAATACTGTCGTAAAGATACAGATCTGACGGTCGCGTGCATTTGTTTTGAAGGCGAATCATAGAAGCCAGGACTTCGCTCAAAAGTATTCTTGTCTTCAGACAGCTGTTTGCAGGATGGATAGAGACGAGGCAATGTATCTATTTTTGACTAACTGACGATGTTGAAAATCGCTGAGTTCAACTTGGTTAGAAGTAAAAATAACGAAGAACTGGAGTTATCACACACTTAAAATAGGTCTAAACAAAACTACATACTGGTATGTTCTGGATTTGTTGTGCTGTACTTTTTTCCTGTCAAGTTTTTTTGAGGAACTTTGTCATAAATTGGTCGCTCAACATACCTTATAACTCGTGAATAAACTGCCCATTCTTCATATTTAGCAGATTAGCCTGGCAAATTTTCAGTTTTCTCAGGAAAATATTCATGTACGTTTTCTTTACATTGCATTCTTTCCTCTAATTTTATAATTCTTTACTATTGTTTGCTTAGAAGTTTACAGTCATCGTCTACATTAGCTTTCAAAAATTACCATGTTCGCAATAAATAGCTACCGCCTGGGATAACTTGTTTATGAATATGAAGAGGATGAGACGGCTCTTAGTGATACAAAAAGTCATATTACAAACTCTGCATCGGTCGGACATCCCTCCTCGTCTTTTATTTCATGCCAGTGAGTGAACGCTGAACCGATGTTTATTCTGGTCCGAGCATTCAGCTTGTTTTTCTCTCACTTTTTTTGTTTTGCATCCTCCGACAAAACTTTTCTCTTCCTTAGGTTCTTTGCTGCCTCCGCCAGGGCTACAGCTCTGCGATTGGCTTTCGGCGAGACTTCCGTGTTTTAAACAAATCAGGAATCGGGGGGAAGTGACGTACGCCGTAAAACAGTCCAAACTTGTAGTTTTTAGTGTGGCAGGGTTCCTACCATCCACCTCGAAGTTACATAGTGCCAGTGAAAGCGATACAGACCACCCCAGACCACCACAGAGGGGTCATTCAACTCACTGTAAAGTGGTGGATCATGACAATGAATATTGAAGGATTATATTAGGTTTGAAAAACGACATAGTGCTGGTTCAAGTGATCGCTCTATTAGAGGGTCTTCTGTTTGTTAGTGGGTCTGTAAGTCATTTTAACAGTTAACCAATCACCCTGTGTTACACAAAGCCAGCTGTTGTCATTTAGATCATTGACGAGGCTTATTTATTGTTGTGCGTCTTCATTCATATTCATACATGCAATAGGAGAGTTACAATCTGTGACTGGGAACTAAAACTTCATGATTTTTGACAAACTTTTTCAGGAAGGGGGCAAAGTTGACAGAAAAGAGGAAACTGAGCACTGATGAAGCTAGTTTCGTTTGCACTGAGTCTTCACCTGAGACTGAAAACTCTCCAACTCCTAAAATAAAAGGTTTTATCCAGAAAGTGCAAATGTCTCCCAGATGTAGATGACAAAGTGTGGAGGCAATGTGATGGATGTTTTATGTCTGACATGGCTCATCTAGAATTTATTAATTTTCAAAAATGGTTATCAAATAAAAGGATAATAATAATAATAATAATAATAATAATAATAATAATAAAAGGATGTGGACTTTAGCCACACATTAAACATGACATTTTCTGAAACTAGAGACTTTAATCTTCAAATGAATTTTGATCCTGTAGTTCTTCAGTTGTAAACTCTGCAACATAGTATGATACATAGGCCAGAATTAAGTGGGATGTAAGGGGTTAAAAAAGGAGGCAGCTTTTTAACCCAAAACCTTTTTTCACTAGCAAGGCGCACAAAAACAACCCTGCACAGTAATATTAGTTCTGCACTGCTAATCTGTTATTTATAACCAATGTCCAGACTCTTTGCAGTGTATTTCAACTAATGAGGGTGTTTGTGCCTCCAGTGCAGCTCCTCTCCACACACACACACACGCACACACACTCGTCTCTGTCATAAAGGACTCCACAGTCACACACACACACACACACACACACACACACACNTTGTTGTTTTTCTAAATGAATTAAAAATGTTCCTTGAACCACTAAAATAATGAAAAAACCATAACAATTCTCAAAAAAATTACAACTTCCTTCACATGCTTAATTTCATTTATTTATTTTCCTCTGTTTCTCATTGACATCTAATTTAACTTATCTACTTTTATTGCTCCTGTAACTTCACCACTGATTGATGTGGTGAATTAATGACTGAAATGCCAAATGTACTCATGGTTTATTTATGATGAAATTAAACATTAGAAAAAAATCCATCAGCTCCACTTCCTGAAACAGAAATCCAGAGTAGTATACTACTTCACAGGTCCAACAAAACAGTCATACTACATACTACATGTGGAAGTAGTAGGTAGTAGGCAGTGCCTACTACCTACTACTGTAGTATGTAGTATGTAGTAGGCGGTTTGGAAAACAGCCGTAGTTTTTAGTGTGGCAGGGTTCCTACCATCCACCTCGAAGTTACATAGGGCCAGTGAAAGCAATACTGACCACCCCAGACCACGACAGAGGGGTCATTCAACTCACTTTAAAGTGGTGGATCATGACAATGAATATTGAAGGATTTTATTAGGTTTGAAAAACTACATAGTGTTGGTTTAAGTGATAGCTCTATTAGAGGGTCTTCTGTTTGTTAGTGGGTCTGTAAGTCATTTTAACAGTTAACCAATCACCCTGTGTTACACAAAGCCAGCTGTTGTCATTTAGATCATTGACGAGGCCTATTTATTGTTGTGCGTCTTCATTCATATTCATAAATGCAACAAGAGAGTTACAATCTGTGACTGGGAACTAAAACTTCATGATTTTTGACAAACTTTTTCAGGAAGGGGGCAAAGTTGACAAAAAAGAGGACACTGAGCACTGATGAAGCTGGTTTCGTTTGCACTGAGTCTTCACCTGAGACTGAAAACTCTCCAACTCCTAAAAGGTTTTGTCCAGAAAGTGCAACTGTCACCCAGATGTAGAAGACAAAGTGTGGAGGCAATGTGGTGGATGTTTTATGTCTGACATGGCGCATCTAGAAGTTATTAATTTTCAAAAATGGTTATCAAAAAAGGATGTGGACTTTAGCCACATATTAAACATGAAATTTTCTCTGAAACTAGAGACTTTAATCTTCAAATTAATTTTGATCTTGCAGTTCTTCAGCTATTAACTCTGCAACATAGTATGATACATAGGCCAGAATTAAGTGGGATGTAAGGGGTTAAAAAAGGAGGCAGCTTTTTAACCCAAAACCTTTTTTCACTAGCAAGGTGCACAAAAACAACCCTGAACAGTAATATTAGTTCTGCACTGCTAATCTGTTATTTATAACCAATGTCCAGACTCTTTGCAGTGTATTTCAACTAATGAGGGTGTTTGTGCCTCCAGTGCAGCTCCTCTCCACACACACACACACACACACGCACACACACTCGTCTCTGTCATAAAGGACTCCACAGTCACACACACACACACACACACACACACACACACACACACACACACACACACACGTCTCTGTAAATCAGTGATACAGTAAATCGCTTCCTGGAAACACTTGGGTGTTTGAGTCAATAGCAGCCTCCCACATGCTGCTTCCTCATCAGACGTTGGGTCCTTTGCTGTAATGTTCCCTGAGGTTGTAGGTCTGATAACACATAGAGAGATCACAAACACCTGGAAGCCCTTGGTTGCCTCGTTTTCCCGGGTCTCCTGGTGGACCTGGTTTTCCTGGAATCCCTTGACTGCCCGGGTGACCGACTCCATCGAATCCTCGAGGGCCCTGGATCCCTGCAGCGATAACGATGAAGAAAGAAAAGGACCAAATAAGCACACTGGTACCCTCTGCCTCATTACTGAAGAGAAAGTGAAAGGTTTCATTAACGTGAGCCTAGTCCTCGCTCTATGAACTAAAAATAACTCATGATGGATCATTAATTACATCTGTTCATCCTGCATGGGATGAGTTAATAAGCTTCCAGAAACACGGCGCTCACTGGCTGTGACTCGCCGAGTGGAGAGGAAGTGGGGCAGAGGGTTGACAGTGTTTCACATGAGTTCCTTTTAATTTGTGATCGTCTCAGGAGAGGGTATAGTTAATTTTACCTTCTGATGTTTGTCGGAACTACGTATAAACAAATTTCACGTGACTTCGTGTCTGGACTCCCGAGTCTTCAGTTTGTGGTGCCAGGTACTTTATAGGTTAATCGACAAGACGTTTAGGGAGCAAAGCTGATTGTTGTTGTTATTCTTTCTATACCTGTCGGTCCAGGTGGTCCCGGGGGTCCGTGGTTTCCCTCTCCTTTGCTGCCTTTGGGCCCCCGTGGTCCAACATCACCTGTGGGTATGATATCACAGCTCTTAGGCTATTTTTAAAGCAGACAGAGGAGTGAGATGGAAAAGTGCAGAAAGAAATAGCTTTTCCTTCTGAGCCAGCTGTGTTCACCTCTGTGCTGTGGGCTCTGACTGAAAGATAACAAAGCAGTAATACACCTGTTACTTTCTGAAACCTGGTGCCGTTTTGTCGAAACTTTAAAGTTTGGGGTATGAATATTGTCAGCACAGCGAGGGTCAGCTACACAACATGATTCATACACAGGTCTTGAACTATTATTAATGAATCAAGCTACAGTATTTGCATAGTGACTTCAGTCTCTTTAGCAGGATTGGTACATAAATTAACTTGTGCTTTAGAATAGAATAGAATAGAATAGAATAGAATAGAATAAATCTTTATTGTCCACCAAGGTGGACAATTGTCTTCGGCTCACCAACATGTAGAAACAGACAACTCTAAAAATACAAAACATGATTACATGGACATAATAGAAATCAAAAGAGGCAGATGGAGGGTAAAAAGGAAAAAAAAAAAAGAAGGCTAAAAGAGGGTAAAAGATTTCCACACATTATCTCTGGATTTGTCCCTTTGTTGAGTTAAGTATGCTAATGGCATTTGGTATGAAAGATTTTTTAAAGACTCCTTTGGCTAGAGGAACTCTGTAGCACCTCCCTGACCTCAGGGGCTCAAAGTTGCTGGAAAGAGGGTGAGAGCTGTCTGCCACAATTATCCCAGCTTTTCTCCTCATCCTTTCACTATAAAGATGGCTAAGTGGCTTTTGGGTTTTACCCACAATTGTACTCGCCATAGACACAATCTTATCCTATTACTCCTACATTCTTTTGACTAGTAGTATACAAGTAGGATAACCAGGTGTTTGCACAGCATTAAAAGAGACTGGCATTGGCTCTGTTTCTCCATCATGCATGGAAGTGGTGATGTGATGTGAAACCCACAAGAAACAGCTTGTTCAGAGAAAAAAAACTGTCAGGATTATAACGGTCATTACACCATGGTAGTAAACCTCCAATCAGTTTGTTAGAGACTGCACAAAAGTGATCATGTATACAAACTAAAGCAGCAGCCATCATTACTTGCATAGCCTCTGTAAAGACCTGTTGAAGTGAGCTGAATAGACCAATAGTGAAAGATAACAAAAATAGTCATTAACTGGAAACAAACAACTTCTGAAATCTAGTTAGCTGAACAGTTTGTTTCATTGCACACTGATAATCTGACCCTTAAGAGTTAAGAACATGCATTTACCTGTAAAGGCAAAGGTATCATATTTGATACATGAATTCAAAGACCTCTATCTCATTAAAAAATGATTATTGTTCCTTTAAAAACCTGTTTAACATGTTTTTAAAAACATATTCTACCACCTTGAGGGCTGTCATATCACTACAGTCAGCTCAAGTTTTAATTTGGACCTTTTCAAAATGTCTGCTCTCATGAAATCATCCGCTCACATATTTTAAGGAAAATTATTGCTTGATTTTCAAGAAGTTGCAGCAAGAACAATATTCAAATAGTTCTTTAGAATAAATAAATCAGTGTTTTCTGCATGAAATAAATGCATATTTACAAAAAAATACTTTGATGAAATGGATAAAATTTGCCCAGTGCGTCAAATATGATACAATAAATATATCATGCATGAAATGATGAAGCAATGTTTTTTTGTGGAATTTGTAAAAAGATTTAATAAACATCTCAGTTCCAAAATGCTGGAATTTTCAGAATTTTCAGGTCTGGCTTTACATGGTTAATGGAAAAAAAGCTGATGCTCTAATATATATACATATATATATATATATATATATATATATATATATATATATATATATATATATATATATATATATGGTGAAGGATAAGAGGCCACTGGGACAAATATTGAGGTTTGGTTTGTTTTTGTTTTTTTATTGTTATTATTCAGAGAAAAAGTCCGAATCTGATTACAGTGAGAATTTTCATTTTAATCCTAGAATTATTTTTTTCTCATTTTATTTCTACAAAAATAAGAATATGTAAAAATAGAATCAAAAATCACTTCTACAACTACTTTTCCTTTAGCTGGTACAAGTATCAACCTGTGACAAATGCATTTATCCCGCACTCAAGACCCAGAATCCACATATGTGGACATTACACTTCTGCCTCTCAGACCCATGAAACAACATTATTTCACACTTTAATCTATCAGCCACAGTCAGAGACACTTCCCATGTCATCTTTTTGTGACATCGCAACTTTACACCCATTTCAGTGAGAAAAAAGTAGCAGCTATGAACAATAACACTTATAACTAAAAACTAGTCGCTAACTAATAACACTAAAAAAAAATCTTCTGGCACAAAAAACAAGTGTAATTTTTATACTTGTTAAGTCTCACTGATCATAGATATAAAGGAGAAATAAAAAATGCACACCAGATAGAAAAAAAAGATAAAAACCTCTATGTGCTAAATAAAAAAATAGATTAATGAAAAGTGAAATAGTCTTTGTAAATGACCATACTGTGTGCAACCAAGTTAAATGGTTATTACTCATATTGATAAGTTTGTTCTCATTTGACGTAGTTGAAAAATTTGAACTATGTTGTAGTATCGTAGATACCTGTCCCACACTGTCCCACACAAACACACTCTTTTTCTCACGTTGCTTGTAGCATCTGGTCACCCTACATTCAAGTTGTTCACCTCGTCTGATCATGAACTGACTGCACACACATACACACACACATCAGTGGTTCCGTCCTGGGTTACTCCTCTTTATATTTTCAGATGGAGACCAACTGCTGGATGAGAAATCAAAGCCTCTGGGATCAGCGGCGTACTAACCGTTATGGTGGTCAAATGGGGATCATTAACTGAGCTGATGACTTAGTTTCCCTTGAAGTCACTGACACTCTCAGCTGTAAGTGGGTGGCCTTCTAGAACAATATGGGGCTCAATGCCTTGCCAGAGGAGGACTGGAGCCAGCTGGATGGTTAAATCTTAGATAAGTTATGTTACATCACTAATAGTGAACCAACCTGAGGGTGGAGACTAGGGCTGAACGGTTTTAGAAAAAGATCTAATTGCCATTTTTCTAGCAGATATAGTAATTTCAATTGGATTCACGATTTTCTTTGAATCAAACTTTAGTGAAATTTTTACAATTTACAGAAACATTTACAAACTTGACAGAATATTACATCATTGAAACATCAAAAGCTTTTACTCTAATGCGAGGATGAAAATGAAATAAAATGAAAATAAAAACTGAAGGTAAAAATTGTTTCTGACTTTGAGATAAAAGGTCAATATTTTAACATGAAAAGTGGAAATTTTGAGAAATAAAGACAAAATTCAGAGACAAAAAGTCAATAACTTCCAGTGTTTAATAAATCAATTTAATATTATGTGAAAAAAGTCCAAACTCTCTCATTTAAGGTCAAAATATTCAGATGACAAAAGTCTAAGATAAAAAGTGTACGTTTTGAAATAAAGGCAATGTTTGAGATAAAAAGTTGAAATTCTGATAAAAAAAGTCAAAGCTCAAAATTTTACCAAATAAATACAAAATCATAGGATAAAAGGCAAAAAAAATAAAAAATAAAAGAAGATTTTATGATAGTTTAATTTTGACTCATCTCAAATCCCCAAGTCTATCATCTATTCTTGTTATTTCCAAACTGGGCTTTTTAAATTGTATTTCTAGTTATAAAAATTGAAGAACAAAAAGAGCTTTCTTTGACTCTTAACTTTTAAAAATAACGTAGTGCAAAATATACATATAATATAATGTTTGTATAAAGTAATATACAAAACAATGACAAACAAAATTCAACAATCTCAAAGAAAAAAAGGATATTTTTTTCCCAACAGTTTCACACTCAGGACACGTGTGTGTGAAACAGCGGATATAACAGATCCTGAGTCAGTCAGGAGCAGGAAAAAAATCACAGCTTTAGCGATCACATGATCATGATGTTTGAAATTGCGATTTCAATCAGAAAACAATAAATCATTCAGCCCTAGTGGAGACTTCACTGAACAGAGAAAGTATCCTGATCTGTACACACTTTTGAGAAGAATATGATATCAATTCGTTTCTGTCAGTGCATTAATTCATCTGTCTTAGTTCCCTTGAAAATCATCATCACAGAAATGTCTTTTATTCCAAGTACCTGCTTCCTGCTGAGGAAAGAGTTAAGTGTTTGAGACATGCAGAGAGGGGACTGAGTTGACTTGCTGATGTTTTTTTTATGTTGACTGTGTAAAAGGTTGCATTCTGTGTTTGACCCACTCAGCTTGAAAATTCAGAAACTCACAGAGATGCAGGCTGAACATAACAACATTCCCATGGCACAACTTAACATGTAAACACAAACAAAAGCTGTCAGCGAGGAGGTCCTTGACATGATGCACCTGTGAGAGAGAATTTCCCTCCTTTGAGTACATGCTGCTGACTGTTCAGAGCTGACGTCTTCATCTGCATGAAACTTGAAAGAAATCAGCTCTCACAGGCAGAGACAGGCCTCTATTTGTGTCTGACACATGCCAAAGTTGAGGGGAGAGCTCTCAAACTGTTTTTTTTTTTTTTTTTTTCTGAAAGCAAACCCTAAAATCAGCTCACTGTCTGATCATGGATTACTCTCAACTTCATGTCCTTTTATCCATCAACCTGCATGAATGTGCCCCATTATGTTATTACTTTGAGTTGTGTGACAGATACTTTCTCAGGTTTCCTGGGTGAGTGTTCCCCACATGTAACATAAACAGGGCTCAAGCCTAGAGGGTACACAAGGCCAAACTTAAAGAGGGGGTATTCTGCTTTCCCATAATTTGAACATAGACACAAAGAAACAATTCTGGATGCTCAGACTGAATGTGGGCAGATTTTAAAACATCTTCATAATCATATGTTATAGATTTCACTTGATGTGTAAACTGATCAAAATACTCTGTTCTAATAGATAAGATCTTCACAAGACTTGCTGAAATGATGAGGTCATTACATCAGAATCCCCAAACTGCATCATGACACATTGAAGGGGTGGGCCTCAAACACTGCGCAACAAAAACGGAAATCTAAGCAAGTCATTTTGTCTTATTTGTAGTAAAAATGGTCTTATTGTTCTTAATTCGAATCACATTCACCAGACCAGGTCATTAAAATGTCATATTTCAAGTTTTTTAAGACAAAAATGAGGTGTAAGTTGCTTGTAACAAGTAAAAAAAATCTACCAATGGGATAAGACGAATTCACCTGGGAAGTTTCTTGAAATTAGAAAGATGTCTTAAAACAAGAATCTTTTATCTTATCCCATTGGCTGATTTTCTTTTACCTGTTACAAGCAATTAATGCCCCATTTTTGTCTTAAAAAAAGTTGAAATGAGACATTTTTATGACCTTGTCTAGTAAATGTGGCTCAAATCAAGAATAGTAAGACAAATTTGACCAAAAGTAAGCCATAATGACTTGCTTAGATTTCAGTTTTTTGCAGTGTGAGGTCTGACAGGCCCTCAGAAGGCTTGCCAATAAGAGGGAAGGGGGTTTGAGGAATGGTGCGCCTCAAAAGACCTGCAGCCAAAATGAAGTCTTCAGGAAGAAGCTTAGAATGAAAAAAAGGGATTTTTTTGGTTGTAAATCATTGAAAGTAACTACGGAGGTACCAAAGGGACAGTTAAAATTTAGGGAGAAAAGCAAAATACCCCCTCTTTAAAGTTGATTGAAACCTTGGGCTTAAAATTTAAGCGACTTAAGTTCACCCACAGCTGTTGCTGTTTTCCCACGGTGCCTTTACTTTCTTCTTAATGTTTTTTTGAGTAAAATTTCAGTTAATTTGTCAACCCCCCCGTTGGATTTGTACCCCTCTTTAAAAATATAGCTTCAGTCCTGCTCAAAGTCTCTCCCTTTATTCTGACACCTCTAAAATCTCCGTTCCTCCTGACCCGTGGAGTGGAAATGGAACACAGTCATGGAGTGGTAGAGTTTGGCAGCTTTCACAGATGATTAGCTACTCTCTGTCTTGAAGTG